>PPKU02000089.1:0-52144 GCA_003706265.2 Nakazawaea holstii | reverse complement strand
TAAAACTTTCGAATAATGTTAGAAGTTGAAGCATCATGTTAAATATTAGAGAAAATAGGAGAAGTTTTGAAGTTTATTAGTATTTTTTGATCAATGTTGGAAATTACGTTCAATGTCAGAAATTGGAGAACAAACGGAGAAATTTTGAAAATTGTTATTTATTTTTGCCCAACTTGCGATCCAAGAATTATACCTATATTCTGGATATCACCAGAGCGCCTTCTCCAATGGAGCTATGCATCTGAGTATTTGGAGTAGTCGTAACCTTGATCTACGTTATAAATGGACTAAATCGGTCTTTTCCGATAAAAAATTCCTTTTGATATTTGTTTTTCTTGACTAACTCCCAAAAAGTTGTGGCTCGACCGTTGGAAACATTGCATCATCTCGGGATAACGCAAAGCACGCGATGAGATGGGTACATTTCCGCAGGGGACTGTTTAAAAATAAAATGTATATAAAGACCCGTGCAAATGCTGTTATCAAAGTTTGAAGATCATCGTTGATCATCATTGAACAAATGTCCAGCGAAAAAGAAAGCGAAAGCGCCAATTCGTGGGATGAAAATGACGGATCTAAATTCTTGATCTATAATAGGACTTCTCAGGAGCAAATTCTGGTGAATAAAAACTGGACTGAACAAGAGGAAACTTCAGCAAGAAGAAAGATCGATTTTATAATCATGCCTTTGCTTTTCATAGCGTTCTTCATATTACAAATGGATAGAGGAAACATATCAAATGCCTTGACCGACAGTTTGATGAAAGATATCCATATAGATACAGATAAGGTGAATGTTGGAACTGCATTATTCAATGTCGGTATAGTGATATTTGAAATTCCATTCAATATCTTATTACAGAAAGTTGGGCCTGGTAGATGGTTGAGTTTCCAACTTATTGTATGGAGTGTTATCGCAACGGTACAATCACAGATTAAAAATTATGGAGATTTCTTAGCAACCAGATTTTTGTTAGGAATGTTTGAAGCCGGTTTCATACCCGGTGCCTTGTTTTACCTTTCAACATGGTACACCAAGAAGGAGTTGACAGCCAGATATACGATTTATTTTATTGGAAATTTGTTGGCTTCCGCTTGTAGTGGGTTGATAGCATCAGGGATCTTGAAAAACGTTGCAGGGAATGGAGGATTACAAGGATGGAAATGGATTTTCATCATTGAAGGGGTTTTGGGTGCAGGTTTCGGATTGATTTTCACCTTGTTAATACCTGAATCGACAAAGAAGCCAAGACCATTTTGGGCACCAAAGAGATTCAATATATTAAATGAAAGACAACAATATATTATGACTCAAAGGATCATTATTGATGATCCAGAAAAACTGGCAAACGCTGCTCAAATTGGTTTACAAGATGTCATCGATGCAGCCAAAAGGCCCGGTATATGGGCTCATTTCGTTTTAAGTTTATCTTCTATGATCAACACACAAGCATTGAGTACGTATACCCCATTGATCATCAAATCATTGGGATATTCCAAGATCAGTGCAAATGCCAGATCATCGATTCCTAATTGGGTAGCAATAGTAGTCATACTATTGGCAACTTACACTAGCAACCGTTTCAAACCAAGAGGGGCAACGATTGTGTTTTTATTGACTTGGAAATTGATTTTCATTATCGTATTAAGAGCCTTACCAGACAATGAAAGACCTGTTGTCAAATTTGCCATTTTGGTAGTATTATTATCACCAGGGGCAGGTACGCATATTTTGAACACTTCATGGACTTCATTAAATTGTAAAACGCCTCAGGAAAGAAGTATATCCTTGGCGATGGTGGTGCTGGCAGCAAACATTGCTGGTATATGTGGTGGCCAAGTGATGAGAGAAGCCGATAAACCACATTATCATAAAGGGTTCTTATCCATCATATTTGTCAATGCGTTTGCCCTCTTTTGGGGTATAGTTATGATTGTTGCTTACAAAATGGTTAACAAGAGATTGGATTTGGAGAACCCTCGGGATGATTTGGAAAAAACCGGTATGGAAACGGAGACATCATCAGAAGCAGAAATCGGTTCAACTCTTGTTATATTTGTCGGTAAAGGGGACCTGGCAAATGACTCTGCATTACTCAAGTCTTTGAATGGGAAGTACCACGTCGAAGACAAAGAGCTGGAGACCATCCTGGGGATCAGGAACTTTAGATACATCCCATAGTTTTGTTTTGAATTGAATTGTATAATAGTAATAGTAATAGTAACCCCTTTTTCTAAAAAAAGCCAAAATGTCTCATGTAAAAGAAAAAGAAAAGAAGAAAAAAATTTTAATTTTTGTGAAAATTATTTCTGATTAGATAGATATATAAGAGTGGTTAGTAGTTGACTGTAAACTTGCTGTTATTATTCTGTTTATACATATTTATACATATTGAAGGTTGTCTTTACCAGTACTCGGTTACTTTGCTTGTCCAGTTTCAAAGTTAGATTTATACACATACCCCGTCTGCTTTCCGTTTTGTCCAAACTGCCTATAGAAACACCCCACTTTTTAAGGTTTATCTGAGGTAGAGTTTATTTATATATAACGGTGTGCTTTTAAAAAATGGCACGTCCAGAACATATCGAGCTCGATGAATGGACTCCACAACAATCACCATCAGCTACATTAGTCGGCACCCCTTCATCTTTCCAAAATGCCGAATCTTATTTTGAGATGCAGTCTCCTGCGAAGGCTCCGGATTTCCAAGAGTTGACTGTATCAGCGTCAAACGATGATGTTGTATATCCATTTCATGTCAGTTATCATAACCATCAAGTTGTGGTTGATTCAATAGATTTCAACAAGTCATTAAGGTTGAAATTTCAAATAATGGTTGCATTTTTATTCTTAATTTTCACCGGATTAGCAGATCAGACTTCTGGTACTTTATTACCTAGTCTTGTCGAATATTACAATGTGGATCATTCAGCGGTATCTTATATCTTTATCGCTGGGTTCTGTGGTTCATTGGTTGCTGCCATGTTGAACGATTTTTTACATAAAACCATCGGTATATTCGGTATATTGTCGATAAGTTGTTGCGCATGGTGTATTTGCTTCTTGATAGCATCCACAGCACCACCATTATGGTTATTAGTTACTGGATATTTTTCATATGGGTTTGCCGGTGGTGCAGCCAATGGGGTATTAAATATCTGGGCTGGGAAATTGAAATATCATAATCAAATAATGGGGTTTTTACATGCATTTTTCGGGTTTGGTTGTATGATTACACCAGTAGTAGCCACTCATCTTTTAGAAAATGGAATGAAATGGAATCATTGGTATTATGTCTTGATCAGTGGTACTGTTGTCTTATTTATCGCAACATTGCTCACGTTTCATCAAGAGACAAGTTGGAAATATCGTTATTTGTTAGAAAATGGTGAAGGTGAAAAAGAAGAAGATGATGAAGAATTTTTGGAAGCTGGAGTGGTAAAGACTATAAGCTTTTCAACTTTGATGAAGAATAAATTTGTTTGGTTCTTCAGTGTCACATTGTTTTTCTACTTGGGAGGTGAAGCATCACTTGGGAATTGGGTTTACAATTATTTGATCATCATCAAGAAAGTGACACCAAGTCAATCATCATATATCACTTCTGCATATTGGTTATCATTAACTATAGGTAGGGTCGTGATTGGATTGATCATTGGATTGTTTTTCGAAAACAATGAAACTACAATTGCATTTATCGTTTGCGTTCTCATCTCCATCTTCACTTTCTTTTTCGAAGCGTCTTCATCTTTGTTCATTCAATCGCTGTCAATATGTCTGATTGGTGCCTTTGTCGGTCCCGTTTTCCCCACCACGATTATCATTGCCTTGAAAACATTACCAATGAATATACATGCATTGGGAGTTGGCTTTATCTCATCGTGCGGTTCGTCAGGTGCAGCTTTAGTCCCATACATCATTGGATATGTCAGTGCCATAAATAAAGGAAAACCAGGTTATGTGGAAGGAGAGGGTTTGGTGTATTTCCCCATCATATCATTGACTGTATTCACTGTAGCAATGGTTTTGTGGGGTTTGTTTTTCGTGTATCAGCAAAGGGTTAAAAAGGTTAAATTACAAAATTCAGTGGACGGTATCAATCTCAGTTATGATAGGATTGGATCTCATTGAGTTTTTAAGGAAAATGGGGAGGCTTATTTATTTATTTGATTTTTGTTATTTATTTACTTTTGATTTAATATTGTCCTTCGGTTTATATATCTGAATATTTCAGTTGTTGACAATAGTGCTGTCCTCGTATTGCGTGATATCTCTCTTTACAGCAAAGGAATTGCTTTTCAAATAATTATATTCAGGTTTTTCTATTCTTTGGTGAATATTTCATATATATACAAGATTAGATTCATTTCTTTTCATCATCACCGCCTAAGAATTCGTTTAAACTATCTTGAATATACTTTGTATCTTCATCAACTGGCTCATTCAAAATCTTTCTCTCATTTTCCTCTCCTCCTAACCATATTTTCATCAGGGCACCAAACTCTTTGAAATTGGAGATATCCAAATACCATGCTGTTCCAGTAGCTATCATACCCAACGAAGATGTGGCCAATAATGACAGATGAGTGACCAGAGATAAAGCATCTTGGTAGAATGAAAATGGAGGAGGTACATGGTTATGTTGATAGAAATTTGGTGTGTCTTGTTGGATACAGTTAGTTAGTAATTATTGCTATCTTGGGAAACTTTCCATCTCAATACATACATCTTCTCTTGATAATTCCCCTGTAAGCCACTTTCGAGAATAAAAAAGTGGACACCGCGAATCCGTAGAACAAGGCCATTTGCTTGAATCTTCTTTCATTATACCTGGTGATTTCATCGCTGACATTAGCACTCTTCAGTGGGAAAAACTTCCCTATATCCAATCCGTTTGTACTCATTGTTGGTGGTGTTTGATTTGGTCAAGTTTCTCGATGGAAGTTTTTTTTATCATTTTTGTGATTTTTTTTTGTTTGACTTTTCCAAAGAGATTGATTATCTTTTAGCAGTTACATCAAAGGTTATCACAATGACCACAGAGGAAGATTACTCAAAGCTCGTGTCACAACTCTCAGCTAAGGAATCTGAGCAGGAAGCCTTGTTGAAACAACAGAGCTCATTGGCGGAGAAGATCAAGTTATTGAACTCCAAGAAGAACTCAATATTGGATATATTATCATCTTTAGATGATAACAAGGATCATAACATTGCAACAGAGCAAGAAATACTGCAATTGGAAGGTGTGGAGGGGAACATCAAGGTCTTTGAGCTTCTAAAATTGATAAAGGGAGAGACAGTGGTACGTGATGTAGAAGTGGATCCTGTATTATTGCAACTATTGAACGAGGGCAATATATGAAGAGATTTATAAATTTACAGTATTACAATGGGTTTTTTTTTTCATAATAAGGAGAAGAAGTGCATCCCACTTCTTCCAATTCATTTCTTCATTTATTTTTAAGTCTATCTTTTTTGCACAAGATTTTCAAATAGTATAAACAATCAATAAAGTCATTTAATAAAAACTTTCTTAAATTTTTGGAAAATTTGAAATTCATTAACAACTTTGTCAAGATCTTGAACAATATCAAATTGTTCTTGTCATTATTGAAAAACGCTCCATGTCTAAATTTCATATTTTTCAATGTATTTATCGCTTTTGAAGTTAACAAATGTGATAAGAGATTGATAAAACTATCAAAAACTTTTTGCATCAATATGTAATCAGTAGAGTTTAAACTGCTGAATTCAATGCTACTCAAATTGTTCACATTGATATAATGGTCAAATTTGCTCTTGTTATCAACAATGAGATGATTATCATTCAATTTGAAAAATTTCTCTAAATCTAGTGGTAAACAAATACCAATCAATTCATTACTAGGATTGATTTTGCAACACCAATCTAACTCGTCCAAAATCTCTAATCCCTCTGGAGTCTTTGCTATCAACCCCGTAACCAAGAAACATGTACCCTTCACGGAAAAATTCATGGATTTATGGGTCAAGGTGATAATATCTTCAATCAAGTTTCTGTTTTCAAACAATGTTATCCCAGCTGCTGTGGAACAAATATGACCAATACACCACAAATAGCCTTTCAATTGAATCACTTCATCTTCATCTATCATTGTATCTCTAGACAGATTCAACACTTGGATCCTTGATTTGATTTTTTTGGAGATTTTTTCAATAAATCCAGAACTATTCAACAATTTCACACCTTCATCAATCTTGACCAATTCACCAAAGAAATGTTGAGGAGGTGCCACTTTGGCATTTTTCCCCTGTTCAAAAATCAAATTATTGTGGAACTCGGGTTGTATCAAATCATTAATTAAAAGGTTCTCAACGTCATAAACATATTTGAAAATCTTATACTCGATCCATTCTTGTAATTCCTTATCAATGATTTTATAATCATTCAAATAACGGTAACCTTGAGCTGTTGCTAAAAACTTCAATAAAGCTGTGTGACCCAATTTACTCAATTGATATAAATTAGGTTTCAATTCAACAACTTTGTTGAGATTTTCAGGATCAGTTATAAAATCATCAATAATCTTAGAAGCTGTTTCAACAACTTTGACATTACTATCAAACAATTGATCCATCAACAGTCTGATCACAAATGTGTCATCGTTTTCAAACAACAAGTTAGACAAATGATCTGTAGCAAAAATTCTCAAATCCAGTTTTGAAGTGGTCAACACTTTATTCAAAATTATTCTCAAATGCCCAGGTATCTTATAATCCATATCTCTTATAATCAGTTTGATTAAATCATCTCTCTTTGCCTCAGTTATGTGGTAAAACATACTGAATATTTTCCATTGTTCCAACATCTTTAACCCATTTTTATCTTTTGACAATACCCCTAACATTTTGAAATATCCACTTGACATGGTAGTTTCCAATTTCACCTGACTAAACAATGACTCGGTAGATATGATACCACTGTATGGGTCTACTTGAGCGATGCATTCCGCTATTTGAGCCAAAAGCTTATTTTCTCCAAGAAATCGGACACCTTCTTCACTATGTAACAACATTTCAAAAATCTCACATCCAACTTTGACGTATTTGGATGAATTCTTATTTCTGCTCGACATCTTACTGAATCTGAATTTGAAAGGCCTATAAAATGACATGAGTCTCTTGATAACTTTTGTTGTCCTTATGGTTTCTTCCAACCTTTTCCCATTTAATAACGGACCTTGCATCATCTCACTAATCAAATCCCAATTCCAGTGCTCGTACTCTTTAGTGGTTAAAATTTTCGTATCAATGATCATTCTTTTGAATTCTGCATCATCCAATCTGTAACCTAGTTTAAACTGAGCAACATACGAGGTCTTTTTCGTCGTTTCCAAAGCTTGTCTATTGATTGACGATCCTAAACTTAATATGCTTCTTCCCTTTCCTAACCTTCCAGATAAACGAGCCATTTGGAATACAGCTGCCACTGGGATTTTACCATCAGTGGCAGTTGAATCAGTAAGTAATGGTAACCAGTTATGAATACTCAAATCATCTTGCAATAATTCAGCTGGAATTAAATTAGTAGCCAAACTCATAATTTCCGTTAGTAAGTAGATTGCCTTTCTCTTATTCAAATCATCATTACTGTCTGTCACTATCAAAACCAATTTGTCTGTCAAATTACAACGTAAAAGTATCATCAATAGTAATGCTGTATAATGATTTACGAAAGGGTGTTGCTTTTCTGGGGCGCTTGGAGTGATATTCGTTTTAACTTGAGGATTTTGTTGTAATGGATCCAAAGTCTGTTGTTGCTGCTGCTGTGTAGTGCTACCAAATATATTCCCGCCTTTGATCCAGGGTAAAGTTCTTATTTGCAAGACATCAAAAAATATATCCATCAATATATCACGCATATTAGGAATGTCAAACAGCAAGCAATTAACCAAATCTTTAATCAGTGAAAAATTCTCTTGAGAAAGGCATATTAAACCAGACCAAGTCTTAAAAAGAATGGTCAACATAAATGCATTGTTTTGCAATTTGTCTATATTGTTATGACCTTTGGTTTGAATATCACAAAATGATGAAACGAAATATGAAATATTAGATTGGTCAATAATATACTTTCTGCTCTCCGGGACTTCTAATAATTTCAAAACAGTGATTAAACACACCGAAGCCAACAGAAACGGTCCCTCGACAAATGATTGAAATATAACTTTCAATCCATCTGATTCATATACTAAACCGCAAGCATGTAAGGAAATTTCACAAAGAGTTTCAATGCAGATTGGTCTCAATTTATCATCAGCGCTTTCAGCAATTGCCACTATGGCACGTACCAATCCTATAGTCAATGTATGAGAACCATCGGGTAACTCGATCAACTGTCGTACCAATTTAATGGCTTGTTCTTTCTCCACAAGAGCCTTGTTATCCTTTGAAAGTGATATTATTAAGAAAAATTCAATCCTCAATTGAATCAACATTCTCAAAGTATCTTCACTATGCAAAATATATCTAGAAATTCTATAACCACAAGCTCGCACCTCCGTTACTGGATGAGTCAATAATATTTGTATTCTACTACCAAATGAACTTAGCACCAAATCATCTCTCAACTCTGGATGGTTGATCAACAACTCTACCAAGTCATTTGACAATTGTAATAGTTGATCCTTATCTCTTTCCCTATCTCCCAACGCTTGTAATATATCTCCAAGCTTCCATGTATTACTTTCTACATCTGCCGATGAAAACGGATTTCTTATACTGCTTGCATCATCGAAAGAAGTTGTCGAACCTGAATAACCTGAGTATATACTGGTGAAAGTGTTACTTCGTTGCCTATTTGAATTGTCCTCCATTGTTTGTAATCTCTTGGCAGCTTCTAATCTCTTTTCAAGTAGCAGGATGTTTCTACTGGCGTCTTCAAATTCTGCACGTATCTTAGGAGTCTGCAATGAACTCTCAGCAGCAACAGCTGCTACTGCAGTCGTTCCATTTGCCTTATCTTCAGAAGCTCGTTCTGCATCATCACGAATCTTTTGCTGTCGTATTAATTGGTTCTGTAATGTTGTTGTTGACTTGACCAACGGTTGAGTTCTAGACGGTAGCGTGGAACCTGAACCACTGTCTCTCCGTATGGATTGGAAAGTTGTATTCAAGGCAGGGTTAGCACCACCACCTGATGCGGAGCCACTAGACTTCGAGTTGGTCATTCTATTGATGGCAGAGCTGGAGTCTATTGGCATGATTACCCTTACGCCCTGGTGAAATCCTTCCTTCTCCTTTCGGCATTATACGTTAATAGACCATTTTTTTCCTCCTCGTCACGACAGCCCCTGTCGATCCCATTGTGTTTATTTATTTATTTACTAATAACAAGTTTCATCTGTTGGCCACGGACCAACCAACCAACTCTTCTATTTGAGGTGGGAGCTGTATCGTTGTGCTGCAATTGCATTGTAATACCACTTGATAAAAAGTTTATCCATTGAGAGTTGATATCTGTATATAAATATGAATTAGACATAGAAAACTGATTGATATAAGTGGAGCGATCAGCATTCAATTTCTAACTCCAATTTTCATCATTATATACATTGAAAGGATTACTTGTCAAAGATTTCAAAAGGAGATGGGGTCCAAACGAGTCTACATACCTGATTTCTATGATTATTTACATATAATTCATAAGTATGCCAACTCCATCGATAATTTTAAACAAGAGGATCCTTCTAGTATGTCCTATTTTGCTTTGCTGCCTTCCAGTGAACAAATCCCTTCACCTCGAACAATAATAAAGATGTCTTCCCCTTTATCCTTATCCCAGACTTATCTCATCTCATCACCTTCTCTCGCTACAAAAAAGAGACAGAAAAAGAAAGGGAAAAACAGTACAAAAAGAAAAAAAAATTACACAGAATTGAAAATTTTTTATACCGATTAGATACAACAACGGGGATGTCGATAAGAAATATTCAGTTGGTCACTGCTATTATAGCGACTGCCGCGTTAACAGTAGGAGCAGTGGAAGCAGTACATGCTTTTTTCGGAGCGAACGGGGCTACGTCAAAGCGTGTTCAACTGTCAAATAGTAAGAATGTTGAGATTTACGATGAGGAATTGATCAGAGAACAACTTGCGAGAAATTATGCATTCTTAGGAGAAGATGGGGTATCGAAAGTAAGAGATCAGTTTGTAGTAGTTGTCGGTGCCGGTGGAGTAGGTTCTAACTGTGCGATATCGTTGATAAGATCTGGTGTTTCCAAGATTAGAATAATCGATTTCGATCAAGTTTCCCTATCATCTTTGAACAGACATGCATGTGCTACGTTGGTGGATGTTGGAACACCAAAAGTTGAATGTTTGAAAACACACATTTTGAAGATTGCCCCATGGTGTGAAGTGGAGCTGATCAATGAATTATGGACTCTTGAAAATGCCGAAAGATTGATAGTAGAAGGTGAACCTACATATGTCGTTGATTGTATCGATAACATTGATACCAAAGTTGACTTGTTGGAATTTGTATATAAGAAAGGGATCTCAGTGATATCCTCACTGGGAGCTGCATGTAAAAGTGATCCTTCACGTATCAACATTGGAGACATTTCCAAAACTGAAGAAGATCCATTAGCAAAGGCTGTTAGACGTTTGCTTAAGAAGAGAGGAATCATAAAGGGAATACCTGTTGTATTCAGTGCAGAGAAACCTGATCCAA
The DNA here is from genome assembly GCA_003706265.2 of Nakazawaea holstii. Taxonomy (NCBI): domain Eukaryota; kingdom Fungi; phylum Ascomycota; class Pichiomycetes; order Alaninales; family Pachysolenaceae; genus Nakazawaea; species Nakazawaea holstii. The sequence continues at coordinate 41,429 of PPKU02000089.1, read as the reverse complement.
GAAAGGCCAAGTTATTACCCTTGCCAGATGAAGAATTTGAAAAAGGTGCAGTGGAAGAGTTGAGTGCTTTAAGAAATTTTAGAGTTCGTATATTACCGGTATTAGGTACCATGCCATGTATGTTTGGACTCACTTTATCATCGTATATCATAACAGATGTTGCCGGATACCCAATGGAGCCAATAGAGGGTAAGAACAGATCCAAAGTGTACGATGCTCTATTGTTAAGTTTGGGTGGTCAACAGATGAGAATTGGGGAGAATGATCAAAGAATACCAATAGGAATGAACGATGTGAATTATATTGTCGAGGAAGTTTTCCATGGTAAATCTCCAATATCGAATTATTCAACAAGATTAACGTTATCCAGATGGTTGAGAGATGAAGAATTGAGTTATCAAAATGTTGTATTGATGACAAAGGAGGAACAGAAAAAACATGAAGAACGAGTATTAAACGGTGGTGAACGTTTACAAGACGTTTATAGTAAAGAGGTGCTTGATAGAGTCAATGCAAGATTCGCAGAAGAAAGATGGTATAGTCAATTTAGATAGATTTATTATTAATAGAGTCAATTTCATATATATATACAAGAAGAACAGGCTCAAAAGAACCAACTATACCATTTCTGTCTCTTTGATGGAGGTGTTCCAAATCTCTTATCTGTAGCATTTATAACTGGTTCACTAACGTTAGAAATTTGTGTGGCATCCTTTGGAGACATTTTAGAGTTATGCATTATATTTTTAACACCTTTGGAACTCACAGATTTCCTCAAACCATGTTCCTTATATGAATCCTTGGCAACTTCTGCAAAAGTTTTCAATTGAGTATTACCAATGTTGAAACCCATCTTCCTCAATTTGGAAACAACAGATGGGGTCACCGCAGCGGCTATTGGTAATCTGACAAATATCAAACTCTTGTGAATTCCATAGGCAATGGCAAGCGTAGTCCAAAATGACGTGTGATGATGTTCCGCGGAACCAGAACCATCTTGGTCTTCACCGTCATTATCATGCTTACCGAACCCCAAGAATTTCTTCACTTTCTCCTCGTATTCTCCAATCTTCTCCTCCCCGGCAAATGAAACGAGCAGATAACAGATCGGCAAATCGATCAGACCAATGGCAAGGTATACACCCAATGCACTATATCCATATTCTTGCATCAATCCTTTGAGACCCGAGGCCTTCTTTTGACCTTTTGGTGCCGGTTTCTGGACAGTCGATTGGAAAACCCTAGAGGACCTGTTTACAGCCCTGAACAATTGAGGTCTTATGAGCTTCCCACTTAATATCGAGAACATGTTTATATATATGAGTTGTATGTGTTTATATATACGGTGTTTTTGCCTTCAAATCTCGTGCAAAAAATTGAGAAAACAAAACGCAAAAAATACCAAATCCGGTAACACCCATTTTAGGAAGGGGAGAGACGTTTTTTTCTCCCAAGGGAAGAATTTTCTCTTCCGGGTTTTTGAATGGATGGATGAATGATTGCAAAATATTTAATACTGGATTGTAGTGATATATAACTTGAGAGTTGGGTGGAAAATTCACAGGGAAATGAAATAATGAGACAAGATAGAGGGTCTCTTGTCAACGCTAGTATAGAAGGGAGTATACCCCATGTGATAATGGACGATAGTTTGACTGAACCATTAGAAGATAAACGATTGTTGGAGGAGTTAAACAGAGATCATCATATAAGAGTTAACAGTAGGAATTATGGTACTGGTAAAGAAGGGGTGCCACTCCCTGGATCACACAAGGATGACGCTCAATTTCACCCAAAGGCGAAAAAGATTGATAAACAGTCTTTGGATTATGTGATACGAAGTGGAATAGCAGGGGGTATTGCAGGTAGTGCAGCAAAGACACTTATAGCACCATTGGACCGTGTGAAAATTTTATTTCAAACTTCGAATCCTGAATTCAAACAATATAGTGGGTCTTTAAATGGACTTTTCAAAGCTGTGAAGAAAATTTATCTCAATGATGGTGTTTGGGGTTTATACCAAGGTCATTCAGCAACTTTATTGAGAATTTTCCCATATGCTGCAATAAAATTTGTTGCTTATGAACAAATAAGGACGATATTAATACCAAATGACGATTATGAAACTGGAGGAAGAAGATTATTAGCTGGATCAATGGCTGGTGTAACGAGTGTCTTTTGTACGTATCCATTAGATTTGATAAGAGTACGTTTAGCTTTCCAAACAAATCATGATATTAAGACTAGAGGTCGATTAGTTTCATTGATTAAAACGATATATCATGAAAAGCCATTGTTGTTAGAAGCTAGTGATTTAAGAAATGAACCAATGTTAACAAGATTCTTAATAAGGAGAACACAAAAGGGTTTACAAAATTCTCAATTGATACAAGCGGTTTCCAATTTTTATAGAGGATTTGCACCAACGATATTAGGTATGATTCCCTATGCTGGTGTATCTTTTTATACTCATGATTTGATCCATGATATATTTAGATCACAAAAATTGGGTAAATATACTGTGAATCATGCATTACAAACCACTAACACAACAACAACAACGAAAAATTCTTCAAATTCATCATCTCATGATCATAGACCTCCTTTGAAAACATGGGCACAATTGATTGCTGGTGGTACCGCTGGTGTATTTTCACAAACTGCGCTGTATCCATTTGAAGTCATTAGAAGAAGAATGCAAGTTGGTGGTGTTGTCAATAAGGGACAATTTTTTGGAGTTGTCAAGACAAGTCAAATGATTTTAAAAGAACTGGGGTTTAAAGGGTTTTATGTTGGTTTAAGTATTGGGTTTATCAAAGTCATTCCTATGTTCAGTTGCTCATTTTTTGTTTATGAAAGGGTTAAATGTCATTTAGGCATTTAAAAAAATTATAAAGCCTGTATAAATGTTTTTGTCTTACGGTTTTTTTATTAATTGCATATTTATCATTCATTTTATATCATGATTATCAAATTGTAGTTTGCCATTTAAATCTAAGAATTAACAATACAATACAACCATTTATAAAGTGATATTACCAAAATTCCAAAATTACGCAACATACATAGATATTGAAATAAATGTTTATCATATACCAATACTAAGAGAGGTTATCAGGATGAAACTAGGTCATCATAAAAATAGAGAGAAAGAAATAAAAACCAGTTGATTTGAAAATAATAATCATCTTATAAAAGGAAAACCACACAACACACCCCAGTAATAATAATAATAAAGAAATAAATGATAATTAAATAAGTGAATATAATATAAATTAATACTTGTCCCCAATCAATCCGATAGTGGCAATGGCAAATGCCGCACCTGTGAAACCGGCAATAACGTTATAACCTAATTTCAATTTATCCAAATTCAAACTTGATTCTTTCTTTATTATGGCGTTATTGACTTCATCATCTGTATCAACATCTTCCTCTTCTTCATCTTCTTGTGATGAAGTTCTACCCAAATCTTGATAAATGGAATTATCTAATGAACTTGCGAAATTCTTCTTTGGAGTAGAATTCAGAGTGGTGGTGGTGTCAGTTTTAGAAACTTTCTTTGTACTGTTGTTATTTGCAATTTTCAACAATTTTTCCTCACTTTGATAAGATTGATAAAAATAATGGATTAAAGATAATGGGAACCCAATGGCGGCATAGATTAAATAAGGATGTTTACCCTTTATTGCCGATTTGTTATATGCCAATAATAACGCATAAGTAGCTATAGATCCAAATGATGCTAATACAACTCTTGTACGGAATATAGTATCCTTGACCAATTTACCAAGTTGATCAACTGAATAAGATTCATTGTCAATCAAATCTGGTAAGACTTTAAATGATGTATATGACAGTGCACCAGTGGCGATACCCAATGAACTTGCTCCAATGATTTTAATTACTGTTATACATTTACCCATTTTTTATAAAATAATTTGTGTGATGATATTCCGTAATGATCTTGAAAGTTTTTCAAATGAAATATATTTATTAATCGAACGAATTGATTGAATGACAATGGGTGATGATGATGATTGTTGATGAGATGACGATGGATGATGAGGTTTAATATGTAATTGAGATGGCAACTTTTTCTAATTTGATTTTTATTAGCACAAAAATCTCTTATTGACACGGGTCCCCTACATACATACATACATACAGAGAGTCAAATGACAGACACTTGTATCAAAATCCACCATGGCGATGAGATGAGATGAGATGGGATGGGATGGTATATGTTGTAACCAGTGCTTATATTGTTGTGATTATTTTGATAGCATTCTCATTAATTGGCTGGTATCTAATAGAGTAGACGTGTATTAACAATTACTCGAATGATGAAGAGGCCAAATGATAACATCTTCACTGATGGATATTACAATACCGGTTCCACTCACTGTACGAAATAGATCGATGTCCCCTTGTTCACAGTTATCAGTAGGTGAACTAGGTGGGCGGGGGACAGTTGAACCCTAATTTCCATAATTACTATAATTATTATTCATATATGTATATATGTAGTCATCAGAGGTTATCCATTAGTGCGATAGATGTACTGCGATTTCTACTCATCTCTCTGAATCTGACATTTTGTAGTATGGAAACGGTATGGATCATTTATCGCCTTGTAAGGCAATCATTGATAAAGATCTTGGATCATGTTTAGATAAGCTGCCATAACGAAAGGGGAGAGAGGGGGCCCTGCCCTGGTAGATAGGCCCTGTAGATGAGTCACAACACCACCTCCGTAACCGGCGACAATGTCCCAACTCGGCAGAATGCGCAAGACACTCACAAACGAACTGCGCGCGTATAAATAAATTATGGGATCCCAACACAAATTGCAATGGAAAATAAAAATTTTCAGTATTGAATCATTTATCATCTTTCATATCATAATATACAGTAATGTCTATTAGAAACGCCTCAATCAGATTGACCCGTGCTGCTGGTGCCCGTGTCGCCTCCCAAAGAGCTTTGTCAGCTTTAGCCACCGCTGCTATTAGACCATCTACCAATGTTGCTAGATCATCATCATTCCAACAACAACAACAACGTGGTTTGAAAACTATCAACTTTGCTGGTACTGAAGAAATTGTCCATGAAAGAGCTGATTGGCCAAGAGAAAAATTACTTGAATATTTCAAAAATGATACTTTAGCCTTGATTGGTTATGGTTCTCAAGGTTATGGTCAAGGTTTAAACTTGAGAGATAATGGTTTAAACGTTATCGTTGGTGTTAGAAAAAATGGTGCTTCATGGAAGGCTGCCATTGCCGATGGTTGGGTTCCAGGTGAAAACTTGTTTGATGTCAATGAAGCCATTAACAAAGGTACTTATATCATGAACTTGTTATCAGATGCTGCTCAATCTGAAACTTGGTCAAGTATTAAACCTTTATTAACAGAAGGTAAGACTTTATATTTCTCACATGGATTTTCACCAGTTTTCAAGGAATTAACCCATGTTGAACCACCAAAGAACATTGATGTCATCTTGGCTGCTCCAAAAGGTTCAGGTAGAACTGTTAGATCATTGTTCAAAGAAGGTAGAGGTATTAACTCATCATATGCCGTTTGGAACGATGTCACTGGTAAAGCTGAAGAAAAAGCCATTGCCCTTGCCGTTGCCATTGGTTCCGGTTACGTTTACCAAACCACTTTTGAAAGAGAAGTTAACTCTGATTTATATGGTGAAAGAGGTTGTTTAATGGGTGGTATCCATGGTATGTTTTTAGCTCAATATGAAGTTTTAAGAGAAAATGGTCATACCCCATCAGAAGCTTTCAATGAAACCGTTGAAGAAGCTACACAATCATTATACCCATTGATTGGTAAATACGGTATGGATTACATGTATGATGCTTGTTCCACAACTGCTAGAAGAGGTGCTTTAGATTGGTACCCAATTTTCAAAAAGGCTTTGAAACCAGTCTTTGAAGATTTATATGAATCTGTTAGAAATGGTACTGAAACTCAAAGATCTTTGGATTTCAACTCACAACCTGATTACAGAGAAAAATTGGAGAGTGAATTGAAAACTATTAGAGAAATGGAAATCTGGAAAGTTGGTAAGGAAGTTAGAAAATTACGTCCAGAAAACAACTAATTGGATTATCCCATTTGCTTGTTTAATTTAATTCTCCATCCATCTCACATTTCCAAATCTTATATACACATTTCATAATGGTCTTTACTGAATGACTTAATGATTATATTCTTTTTTTTATAACTTGATTGTTTTCACGTTTTGCTTTTTCTCAAAAATAATCCAAGGGTATATCTATCAAGGGGTGTTTTATCTTTTATATTTATCTTACATATATAGCATGAACATTAATTGTTTAATTGAATAAACAAGTTCACCATCATTTGAATATTTACCATTGTAGACTCTATATAGCATTATCCTACATAATCAACATAACATTATAACAAAAGACAAAACCCTAATCACACTCACGTGACCATAATAAAACCCTAACCCTTACCACCGCCCACGACAAAAATCCGCAAAGGAAAAATTCCAAAAAAAATTAAAATTTTTTTTCAGAGTTAAAGTCAAGAAGAGTAAACCATAACAGATAGAAATATACACATAGTACAAGATGGCTGTAGGTAAAAATAAGAGACTTTCCAAAGGTAAAAAGGGAATCAAGAAGAGAGTCGTAGACCCATTCACCAGAAAAGATTGGTTCGATATCAAGGCCCCATCCACTTTTGAAAATAGAAATGTTGGAAAGACTTTAATCAATAGATCCACAGGTTTGAAAAATGCTGCTGATGGTTTAAAAGGTAGAGTTGTCGAAGTTTCATTGGCTGATTTACAAGGTTCAGAAGATCATTCATATAAGAAGATCAGATTAAGAGTTGATGAAGTTCAAGGTAAGAATTTGTTGACCAATTTCCATGGTTTTGATTTCACCTCTGATAAATTAAGATCATTGGTAAGAAAATGGCAATCATTGGTCGAAGCCAATGTCACTGTTAAGACTGCTGACGATTACGTTATCAGAATCTTTGCCATTGCCTTCACAAAGAGACAACAAAATCAAATTAAGAAAACTACATATGCCCAATCTTCTCAATTAAGAGAAGTTAGAAAGAAGATGATTGAAATCATGTCAAGAGAAGTTTCAAACTCAACATTGGCTCAATTGACAACAAAATTAATTCCAGAAGTTATCTCTAGAGAAATTGAAAAATCAACACAATCAATTTATCCATTACAAAATGTCCATATTAGAAAAGTTAAATTGTTAAAACAACCAAAATTCGATTTAGGTTCATTATTAGCATTACACGGTGAAGGTTCCACTGAGGAAAAGGGTAAGAAAGTCAACAGTGAATTTAAAGATGTCGTTTTGGAAACTGTTTAATTTATAAAAAATTATAATGAATGAAAGTTTGATCATTTGAAGTGTTCTGTTTGTACCACCCCCCTACTATGTTGTTTTGTCTTTTTTATCGTTCTCTACTTGGGTTAATATCATGTCTGTATTACATGTCTATAATTTGTAGCTAACTAGTAGTTCATCTGTGTATGTTGCTGTTTCCCGCCAATGCCAACGCCACACAGCAGCATCCAGCTCAGCCATAGTTTTTTCTCTTTGGCAACAAATTTTTTTTCTCTTTACATTTACAAATAATACAAGTATAAAGGTGGATAGACATATCATAGATATATATCTAGATATAGCATAGATTCATTTAGTTCATATAACGATCTCTTTGTCAATAATACAATTCCAATCATACACGACATGTCATCACCACAACAACAACATCAAACGTTGAGACTAGGTTCAACGGCCCCAGATTTCCAAGCGGAGACTTCACTGGGTTATATAAAATCATTCCATGAATATATTGGCAATTCATGGTGTATATTATTTAGTCATCCAGATGATTTCACTCCGGTTTGTACCACTGAATTAGGAGCATTTGCCAAATTAGAACCGGAATTTGCCAAGAGAAATGTCAAATTAATTGGATTATCAGCAAACACTGTACAAAGACATCATGAATGGATTAAAGATATTGATGAAATTACCGGTTCTAATTTAACATTCCCAATCATTGCCGATCCAGAGAGGAAGATTGCATTGTTATATGATATGTTGGATTATCAAGATGCTTCGAATTTAGATGATAAAGGTGTACAATTAACAATAAGGTCAGTTTTCATCATTGATCCACTGAAAAAAATCAGATTAACGTTATCATATCCAGCTTCCACTGGTAGAAATACTGCAGAAATCGTTAGAGTTGTTGATTCATTACAAACTGGAGATCAATATAAATGTACAACGCCAATAAATTGGGTCCCCGGTGATGATGTGATTGTTCATCCAAATGTAACCGATGAAGAGGCAAAGAAATTGTTCCCCAAATTCCGCGTTATTAAGCCATATTTAAGATTGGCGCCATTGGATATTTGAATTTAATAAGTCTTTATATACTTTTAATATTTATGGAGTAAAGTAAAAATTGTCGTTTGTAGTGTGTAGGGAAAAAAAATTTAATATGAAAAATTGAAAACCTTTACTTGTAGATGATGATCATGGTATCGATGAGAAGAAACGAAATATGAATAAGAATCCTCATTTCACTGCATATAGATCCACTCAAGATTTGCTTGATCTCCGAGACTGGTTTTATGACACTTCCGCAAGGGATAGAAGACGAGATGCTATTGCCAAAGTGAATGCATTACTGACTAGAGGTCATCTTCCTCATTCCATTGAGATAACATCATTATTAACATCAATAATATTAAATGATAACGAGACGATAATACAAGACAATTCAATGTTACAACTTTCATATAGTATGGCTATTATAAAATTTGTGAATGGGTTACTTGATCGTTTTCAACAATCGAAAATTGCAAAGCCATTACATAAATTGGCAGTGGATTTACAATTACCTGGTTATTTCGTTGAATTAAGACATTGCGGAACTCATGAATACTTGCCATCGTTGGCAATGTTACGAGTCGCTAGTGGGAATCTGTTGACGTGGTTATATGAACATTATTGGGTGGAGATTGATAAATTAGGATCTCAAGATGATGATGATATTGATGATGATGAAGAGTTGAAACAATTTCAAAATGATGTGAAATTGCAAATAAAAAACTACAAGAAAATAAGGAAATTGAATTTGAACAAGTTTTATAAATACGGTGACACTACACAGATGGGTAGTCAATATTGGCAATGTGTGAATTCTTTGAAAAAAAAATATGATTATAACAATGAAGAATTTATAAATGTCTTTGTGTTGAATAAGATATTAATACTTGATAGAGATTTGAACGAGGGAAAAATCAAAGGTTTGAGATTGTTATATAAACCATTGTTGGAAGAATTAGGATATGAATTTGCCGTAAAATTATTTTCAAAATTAGTTTCATATCAAGCCAAGGGAGAATGTGAAATTGAAGAAGATGGTTATAAATCATCAGATGAGATAAAGCAATCGATAAATTGGTGTCAGTATTTGTTATTGAATGAACTCACATTCAACGATGGTGGGAAATTTGTATCAGAGAATACTATGGGAAAGATTATTGAGATTTTAAAAGGGGAAAATAACAAGATTAATATTTCCCTATTGGAATTTATATTGAATAATTATGATATTAACAAGAGTGAATTATCAAGGGCAATTACCGTGATGAAGAAATATCAAATAGATGATATTCCAATACCAGTTGTGAAGGAGTCAACAATGACAAAGAGACTGAATATACCTGATTTAACAATGGATCTTGAAAATTTGAAAAAAAGGATAAAATTGAGTAAGAAGCAAATTGTTGCTTCAAAAAAGAAACGGGAAATTAGTGTAATGTGGCAAGTTAAACAAGATTGGGAACCAACTGCATTTGGAGTTTGTTTATAATTATATATGTATGAATATCATTATCAATGTTGAGTTGAAAACTTTCAACTTCAAAACTGATAAGTAAAATAAAATAAAATAAAGATAAAAAACAAAAAAGTAAAAAAATGAAAATTTTTTAAATCAGACATCCATGGAAGGTCTAAGAGCGGTCACCGACATACAAAGATGGGTTCTTGGCGTATGCTACCGAGGAAACTGCGAATGTTAAAGAACATTTTCATCATCTAAAAATTTTCATCATCTAAAGAAAAAGTAAAGTAAAAAAAGAGAACAACCAAGATGATTGACGAAAAAGGCGATTTCGTGAATGAGTAAAAATGATAACTATCATAATGGTACTTATCATAACAACGAGTAATCAATGGTACAAAGAATTTGAATCAGAAATGTTAAATACTGGCAAGTATAAGTCTGTACACGTCTTTTAGGCTAAGGGGCTTATTCCGAAACCAAAAGAACGTAGACGATTTTCAACCCTGTCGTCATAGTCGAATCGGACTGGGAAAGAAGTGTTACTTTATCTCATCATGTAAATTCTTGAACATCAATACTGATTGTCATGTGTATGTGTATGTGTATATGTGTTGATGAATGACAACAACAACTGATGATGATGATGATACCCATTCACGCAAACCACCTTTTCCTCAAATCATCTCATATGGGTGGATATATTGAATAATAACACATTGTATTGAAATAGAATAAAGAGTAAAACAAAAGTTGAAGGAAATGAGTGAAAATTTATATTTTTATAATTTTTATAATTTTGTTGCAAAGAAATTTCTGGAAGTGGGCATATGGCTCAAAGAAGTAATAGTGGACAGCCCCTTATAGGATTTGTGCTACAGGACACGACTAGGGCTTTTCTGTGTTTTTTTTTAAATTTACTTTTTTGTACAGAAGGAGACAATTAGACAACACAAGGATAGAGACAACAAGGAGAGAGAAGGAGGTAGATATGGCACTTATCACTGAACAACAAGAAGCACTAGACAAATCCATTGTCATCATCAAGCAACAGACGCAATTGATGCGGAAATGTCTAGATGTCAAACATAAAAAAAACAGATTGATGGATGCTTTAAAACATGCATCAACATTCTTATCAGAGTTACGTACCAATGTATTGACTCCAAAGCAATACTATGAATTGTACATATTGGCATTTGATGGATTGAATTATTTGTCCTCATATTTGAAAGAGACTCATTTGAACAATCATTTAGCCGATTTATATGAATTGGTTCAATACGCTGGTAATATTATCCCTAGATTATATTTGATGATCACTGTAGGTACTGTATATATCTCCATTCCAGGGGCACCAGTAAAGGAAGTGATGAAGGATATGATGGAAATGTCAAGAGGTGTTCAACATCCAATAAGGGGTTTATTCTTGAGATATTATATGAATCAAAGGACAAAGGATTTATTACCAACGGAATTAAATGGGGATCAAGTCTCGGGGAATTTAGAAGATTCTATTCAATTCATCATTACCAATTTCATCGAAATGAATAAATTATGGGTAAGATTACAACATCAAGGTCATTCAAGTGAACGAGAGAAGAGATTTCAAGAGAGGAAAGAATTACAAATATTGGTTGGAACTAATTTGGTTAGATTATCACAATTGGAACATATCGATAAATTTTATTATAAACAACATATATTACCGACATTATTAGAACAAATTATCCAGTGTAAAGATGTTCTTGTACAAGAATATTTATTAGATGTGATAATACAAGTTTTCCCCGATGAGTTCCATTTGGCAACTTTAGACGAGTTTTTGGATTACACTTTGCATTTACACCCAAAAGTTAGTATTAGTAAAATCTTGTTTACATTGATCAATAGACTCATCAGTTATAAAGAAAGAGATGATGTCGATGAAACTTTACAAAATTTACAATTGGATAACAATAACAACAATACAGAAGCAACATCACCACCGGCACCTGTGTTGTTTGATAGATTATGGCAATATATTCAAGAATTGAGTGAAAGTGATTCAAATATTCCAATAGAAGAGTTGTCAAATATCTTGAATTCTATAATTACCCTTTCTATAGCATATTATCCATCAAATTTCACAAATCTTGATAAGATATATGGATTTGCCCTTGACAAATTACAAAAATTAACCAAAGAAGATAATCCAGATTCATTGGAGACAAATTGGAAGAATTTATTATTGACACCAATTACCGGATTCACTAAATTAATTGATTTGTTAAAAATTGAAAATTATCATCAATTTTTATCATTACAACCACTGAGTTTACAAAAGCAAATATCCATGGAAATTATTGATAAATTGTTATCAATGGGAAACAAGATATCAACACAAGAGGAAGTTTCCAAGATTTTCCAATTATTATTATTTATCATTAAACCGGAAGATGATGAAAATAACAAGTCCAAAAAATTATCAAGATCTACACTATTTGGTTCTAATGAAGAATCTAATGATTTAAATCTCAATCTTGAAACATCTTCACAACAAGAAAAATTATGTAAAGTTTTACATTTATTATATAATAAGGATCCAATTATTAATTTTGAATTATTTGAAATATCAAAACAATATTTATCAAAAGGTGGTTCCAAGATTAAATTTACATATCCAGTTTTAATTCAAAATTGTTTAAAAATTTTGAGAAAATTGCAATTATTACAAAAAATTGATTTAAATAAAGATGATGATTTGATTAAATTGAAGGAAATTTTCAAATTTATTAGTCAATTAATTCAAGAAATTTATGAATTATCAAATTCTGATCCATCATTATGTTTAAATTTAAGTTTAATAAGTGCTCAAATTGCAGATCAAATTAAATTATGTGATATTGCCAATGAATTTTTCATCCAATCATTTATCATTTATGAAGAGAGTATAATTGATTCAAGATTACAATATCAATCAATTTTGTCAATAATAGGTAAATTACATCAAGTTCATAATTTAATCATTATATCACCTGATAGTTATGATAATTTAATCACAAAGACAGCATTATATGGATCTAAATTATTGAAAAAAACTGATCAATGTAGAGGTGTTTATTTAGCCTCACATTTATGGTGGATTGTAGAAGAGGAAGATAGTGATGTTATTCAACCGATTAAAAAAGATAATAAAAGAGTTTTAGAATGTTTACAAAAATCGTTAAGAATTGCTGATACTTGCTTGGATAATTCTGTTAGCTTGGAATTATTTGTTGAAATATTAAATCGTTGCTTGTATTATTTCATACATGGTAATGAAGTTATCAATGTGAAATATATCAATGGATTAATTGAATTGATTCAAAATAATTTAAAGAAATTAAAACAACAAAGTACACAAGAGGTTGTTGTTGAAGATGAAGATGAAGATGAAGATGAAGAGCAAGATCAAGGTAAAGAAGCTGAAAGACATTTTAAAAGAACTCTTGAATATATTGAAGTACAAAAAAATATTGATGAAAGATTTCAAGGAATTCTTGTATAGGAGATTACAAACATACATTTGGTGATTGTAATATATATATTAACATCTTTTAAATTATTTTATTTAGTTTTCCTATTATAAAAGAAAAACACCTATAACATAACGAAACATTTTTCATTTATTTAATTGACTTGTTGTAAAATGTATTGAAAAATTGTTTAACGGAATTTGTTGAAACCAATATCAGCAGCTTTTTCTCTGAAACATTGACGACAGATATTTAAACCGTATTTTCTAATTAAACCGGAATGAGATGAACAGACACGACATTGTCTTGAACCTTTACCAAAATTTCTTGGGTGTGAAAACCAAACTGATTCGTGAGCCATATTGAATTTATCTATATTTGAAAAGTTGAAAGTTAGTATTCATCTTGTTTGATCTGTATTGTTTGATCTCATTAATCATGCCATGCATTCAGTACTACATCTCCCATGTCATTTTCTCCATATACTATACCACTGTATAGAAAATGCTACGATATCATCTCCCCTGTATGTATACAAATGAGACAGTATTGCAACTTGCTTGATGTAATGTGTTGTATATAGTATGGTGAGAAACTTGTCATATAAATATTGATGAATTTTGAATAATTATTGATGATGAAGAATTCTACATCGTGGTTGTGTGTCTCTCTCTGTAGGGATTATATGTATTTGATAATGATTTAATGGCCAGAAGTTGATAAATGATGAACGATGGAAGCATAGTGATGATGACAATATGGAGTGACTGATGATGATGATGGCATGGGATAGACACAGGGGGGGGGGTATTCACTTACTGTTGTTAAATTGATATGATTGATGATATGGTAATTTGTATATGAACACTAACAAAACACTCTTTTTTCCCATAAGAAAACGCAAAAGAGAAAAAAAATTTATGAAAAAAGTTGGTGACACGGGGAAAGAGAGGGAAATGGCAGATTTACACTCACAGATAAAGAGACAGCCCCTAACTAGATAGATGTTGCAACTGATGCGAAAAGAATTTGTGACTGCGAAAAAGAACAAAAACAGATTACATAATCAACAGTATATTGGTGTCATGATGTGGAAGACCTACACGTAGTCCCGTGATGGTTCATGCAAGATGAGATAGAGAAGAGAAAAATTTACAGAGAGAAAATTTGTACACACAATATTGAAATATTCAGTTTCAAAACAATAGATACAGAGATATAGGTATGGGTCATTCACATAGGTCTACTTTGAAAGGTAGTCATAAGCCCTTCAAGACAAAGCATTCGTCCAAAGGGCTGCTTAAAAACCAACACAAGGGGAAAGTGGAGAAGGATCAATCCAAGGGTAAAACTATCAAGGTTGTTTCTAAAATTGATAGAAAGAATTTATCAAATCAATTGAAGAGGCAAAAGATATTGGCAAAATCCCTGGAAAGGAAATTATTCACAGGTTCATCTGGTCTGGAAAAGATAATAACGATTTTAACTCTTACCGATGATATTTCCGCTGTGGATATCATAAATCAAATGTTATCAAGTTGTAAAGATGATTCAGATGAAAATTATCATTTCCAAATACCTTCTGTAACTCCAATAAGAGTTGATAGATTTAAGACTAATTTGAAAATCATCATCCCAGATCAATCCAATTTCATATCAATTCTTGATGCTTGTAAAGTTTCAGATCATGTCATTTTAGGATTTTCTGCAATGGAGGAAATTAACCCAAATTATGGTGAACAAATCATTAGAGCTATAGAATTACAAGCTATATCCTCGGTGATGGCTGTCATACCAAATTTGATAACGGCGTATCCAAAGAGAAATTTACAATTGGATATCATTAGATCATTATCATCTTATTTCCAACATTTTTTCCCCAATGATGATAAATTGTATAATTTAGAAAATCCATCAGATTCACTTAATGCAATAAGGACAATATGTCAAAAATTCCCCAAGGGAATCACATGGAGAGATTCAAGAGGTTATATGTTGGCTGATAATATTTCATGGGATTCACCAGATAATAGTCAAATAAATGGTCATATTGTCATTGAAGGTACTGTAAGAGGTATTGGTTTTAATGCTAATAGATTGATACATATTCCAAATTTTGGTGATTTTCAAGTGGATCATATTGAAAAATTACAATTGAATAACAGTAAAAAAACCGGTGATGTAGATATGGATTCAAATTCAAACTTTTTCCAAGCTTCAATAGAATTACAAGATACATTAGATGAATTAGCACCAAAGGAAATTTCCATGTCTGATATTGAAGATGATGAATATGATATGGATGAATTTGATGATGATGGAAATTTCCAAGATGTTGTTACACAGAGGAAGAAGAGAATTCCAAAAGGTATGTCAGAATATCAATCAAGATGGTATTTAGAAGATGAATTGGAAGAATTGGCTGATGAAGTTGGTGAGAATTCTGATGAAGGCGATGATGATGATGACGATAGCATATTAGGTAGAGATGGATCAGATGATGAAATGGAGATTGAAAATGATTATGAGGATGATCAAGCACAAACTGAATATCAACAATCTGAGAAATTTGTAGAATTATCAGCACAAGAAGAAGCAAGACAATTAGAACAATATCAACAACGTGTTAAAGATGATTTAGAATTCCCAGATGAATTAGAATTATCACCAAATGAAAGTGCCACTGAAAGATTACATAGATATAGAGGAATTAAATCCCTTGCCAATTGTGAATGGGATTGTGATGAATATGATGATAAGAGACCAAGTGATTGGGAAAGATTATTAAGGATATCAAATTTTAAAGCGACAAAAAACAAGATAATCAAGGATTCCATTAGAGAAGCACAAGTCGTTGCCGGGAATAAAGTTAAAATTTTTATCAAAGCTCCATTTTACATATTGGATAAAATTGCAAAGCCGAATCAAGTTCCATTAACGATATATTCATTATTAGAACATGAACATAAATTAGCAGTTGTTAATTTTTCAGTACAAAATTGGGAAGATAAAGAAGAACCAATTCCATCAAAGGATTCAATCATTGTTCAATATGGGGCAAGGAGACAAGTTATACAACCTGTTTTCAGTTCCAATTCTAATAATTCTAACAATGTTCATAAATATGAAAGATTCTTACACCCGGGCAACGTCTCCATTGCCACATGTATTGCTCCAGTGACATTCACCAATGCTCCACTGATTTTCTTTAAGCAATCTGGTGAAACTGGTAAAGTGGAATTGATCGGTCATGGTACTTTCCTCAATTGTGATCATACAAGAGTCCTTCTGAAGAGGATTGTATTGACGGGGCATCCATTCAAGATCCATAAAAACGTGGTGACTATTAGATATATGTTTTTCAATTCTGAAGATGTCAATCATTTCAAAACGATACCATTGTTCACAAAGAGTGGTAGATCAGGTTTTATCAAGGAAAGTTTGGGTACTCATGGTTATTTCAAAGCTAATTTCGATAATAAATTGAATCCACAAGATGTTATTGCAATGGCATTGTTTAGAAGAGTATGGCCAAGAAATTCAGTGATGTGGTCGGGTTGAATATAGAGATAGAGATAGAGTAATTAAAATTGACATTGTTCAATGATAAATTGAATTTATAAGATTGTATTATGTGTTTTTGCTTAGTAATCTCCCCTTTATTTATCACGTAGTATGTTATCTTGATGGGTTAGTCTCAATATGGATATTCTGTGAATTATATTCCAGATTCAAGATATTACGTAAAGATTCAAACTCCGTTTCTACATTAAATAGATATATTTCATATATATAGTTATCTGTAAATCGTTTGGTTGAAGGATTTACTCTGGTTTGAAATTTAAAAGTAAAAACTGTCTCTATGTTATCGGAGAAGAGTTCCAGATGAGTTGGATCCTCTGATCTTAGGCCCTCAATCTCATGTGATGTTGTATAAATGATGTTATATCCGTGTGCCACATATGAATTTTGAGGGCAACAAAAAAATATTTAATACAAAACAATTTCCAAATAAATATCAATGGCAATAGTAGTCAATAACAAGGAAACAACATGTCTTCAGTTCTATCACATAGTCAGACACCATCGTCTACTTCATTCACTTGTAACTCATGTTCCATCCGGTTCCCCACAGCTGACCTTCAAAGGCTTCATATGAAGACCGATTGGCATAGATATAATTTGAAAAGAAGAGTTGCTCAATTGCCACTGATCAGTTCTGATTTATTTGCTGAAAAGTTTTCAATGTCTCAAAATGTTGAAGATAATGAAGATGAATATGGATTTAAGATTTATTCCAAATTGAAATCGAGTAATGATAAACAGTTGACTAAAAAAGATTTAAAGAGGCAACAAAAGGCCATGTCAAGAGGTCGAAATGAATTAATAATCGGTATGAAAGATGGTGTCGATGTCACTAGAGGTTTGAGCCCTGTTTCGATGACTGCATCTGAATTTTCCAATTTCTCATTGCTGGAATCTTTATCAGGAACGCATAATACAGATACCGATTATGAGACCCAATCCGAGTCATATGTTTATACATCAGAAGATGATCTGTTGAACTCGGATCTGTCATTGGGAACTGAAGAGGAAGATGAAGATGAAACTGCTGATGAAGATGAGGATGAAGATGAGAGTATACCACTTACAGAATGTTTTTTTTGTGGAGTAGATTCAAAGGAAATTGCGATCAATGTTGATCATATGTTTAAGAATCATGGACTTTATATACCGGATAAAGATCATTTGAGTGATTTAGAAGGATTACTTGAATTTTTAAGTGAAATCATTGCATTAGGGCATGAATGTTTAGTATGTGGGTTTTTCGGTAAAAATTTGGAGAGTATTAGACTGCATATGAGGGCAAAGGGTCATTGTACCTTGCCATATGAATCTAAGGAAGATCGTGAATTGTTTCAAAGATTTTATGATTTCGGTGTGGATAGCACAACTGGTGAGAGTAAAGATGATGATGATGAAATAGCAGAAGTGGATGAAAGTGGAACTGAGTTGATTCTTCCTAATGGGAGTAGGTTGGGACATCGGTCGATGTCGAGGTATTACAGACAAAACATTGCATTGGATGTGGTTCCAGCAGAAGGGCAACAGACTCTTAAACTGGTGGATAGACGGTTGAACTCTGGGTTGACGTTGAAAGAAGTGATCAAAGAGGATAAGAGGATACAGCAACAAGAGCAAAAGGCCAAGAACGCGTATGAGAGAAGAAACTTCCGCAGTACCAATATCAATTTCCAGAAGCATTTCAGAGATGAGTTGTTGCAATAGTTGTATGTGTGTATAAAACCTAATGTACACTGGCACCAAGACCGGGTAACTCTGTGATTATATAAAAGAAAAACTTTTCGCTGTTTTGTTGTTTGTTTCTTGTTCTTGTTCTTCAATCAAAAAGTAATTTATATTACAAGGGGGTATTTGCCACGACGGGTTAGCGTAAATTGTCAAGCTACACTCGTTGCCATTTTAACAAGGACAAGTTATTTCTACGGAAATTTTCTTGGATAAACACCCCCGAGATTGAATTTTGACCCTGATAGGAAGTTTGAGCTTTGTGTTATCTCTTGAGTGAGGTGATAAACTTGAATGTCGATGGATGGGTTATATCTTTTGTCGAGTAGTTGTACTATTGTCTATATCTATATTTATCTCTATCTCTATATCTCTATCTCTATATACCATACCCCATACACCATACACCATACACATCTCATCTTTGTTAATGGTGTGAAACTTGAAGTTGAAGAGACAGCCCCTGTTTGCTTGAGAGAAAAGGTAGTGCCCGTGTTTACCAAAGATCAGCTTCAGAAGGAGAAGAAGGTAAACAACAAGACTTTGTTAGTTACTTATCATATATCGGTTGCAAGAATATGGGTAAGTATATAATATAGACCTAGCAAGGTCTCGTTTGTCACACTCACCTACTAACACCTTTCTCATTATGCTAGAAAAATCAATCGCCAAGGGCTTGCACGATAGACTTTATGAGAAACGTAAAGCGGCTGCTTTTGAATTGGAACGTGTGATCAAACAAGATCTAAGCGAGGGAAACACCAAGAATATATCGGACATCATCAATCAACTTTGTAGAGAATATGCGTATGCTGTACATCAACCTAATGCTAGAAATGGAGGACTCATCGGTTTAGCAGCAACGGCAATTGCCTTGGGTCAAAATGAAGTTGCCATTTATTTAGAAGATATCATACATCCAGTGTTGGCATGCTTTGGTGATCAAGATGCAAGGGTTAGATATTACGCTTGTGAACTGCTTTATAACATATCGAAAGTGGCAAAGGGAGAGATTTTACTCTATTTCAATGAAATTTTCGATGTGCTATGTAGATTATCAGCAGATTCAGAAATGAGTGTGAAGAAAGGTGCTGATTTACTAGATAGATTGATCAAGGATATAGTTGCCGAGAAAGCTGCCACTTATGTCTCTGTATTACAAAATGAGAATCCAATACTGCAATTACCTAAAAACACAGTGGTGGATGCTAATGGTAAGACATTACAAGCAAATGAACCACAGGATCCAAGTGCTTTCAAATTACTGAAATTTATACCCTTGTTGACAGAGAGAATCTTTGTTATAAACCCATTCACAAGAGTGTTCTTGGTTAGTTGGATCAAATTATTAGATTCTATTCCGGATTTAGAATTGATTTCATATTTACCAACTTTTTTAGGTGGATTGATTACATTTTTAAGTGATTCACATAGAGATGTAAGAGTTGTCACTCATAATTTATTGGATCAATTCTTACATGAAATTAAAAGAGTTTCTGAAATTAAAGAATATATCGAACTGGGTAGAAGACATTCTGAAGATGTTCCCATTGATAAATCTTCAGATTTTAATAAAGATGATTTGAAAAGTGATGATTCCAATCATAAACAGCAAGAGGGAAATTCTACATTTGTGTCGGAAAATGGAGGACTTTATATAGCTGGTCAAGATGTTGAATTGGATTTTGCCAAGATTATTGATATCTTGATATCTCATTTAGATTCTTCAGAAGAAGAGATACAAATGGTGGTTTTAACATGGATTGAAACTTTATTAGACATTTCACCTTCAAGTTTTTTAGAATTTGTTCCCAAATTACTCATGGTACTATTACAAACAATGGCTAATGAAAATGAACAATTGAGAGAAAGGGCAAGTGCTGTTAACAATTCCTTGGTGGAATTCGTCATGAAATTGACTCCAGAGCAAGATTCCAAGTTGAATTATTCATCTGCTGTTAATACATTGATTTTACATTTCACCAATGAAAAGGAGACAACAAGAGTATCTGCTATCAATTGGTTAATCATGTTACATACAAAGAATCCAAAGCAATTATTGGAACATGGTGAAAAGACATTTATAACATTGTTAAAAGCTTTAAGTGATCCAAGTGAAGAAGTTATAGATATGGCTTTACAATTATTGACCAAGATATCAAATGAAAGTGATGATGTTTATTTCAATATATTCATGACAGATTTATTAGGATTATTTAGAAATGATCGGAAATTATTAGAAACTAGGGGAAATTTTATACTTCGAACAATGTGTATTTCATTGAACCCGGAAAGAGTTTATTCATCATTAGCAGAAGTTTTGGAAAAGGAGAAGGATTTAAATTTTATCAGCATGATGATTCAAATTTTGAATAATAATTTATTAACACTGCCTGAAATTGTCAAATTGAGACGTAAATTGATCAAATTAAACGTTGTTGGAGTTCATAATACCCATGCCAATGAAGAAATTCAACTCTTTTCCACGTTGTTTAAAACTTGGTGTCATAATCCACCTGCTGCATTATCATTATGTTTATTTTCACAGAGTTATGAATTAGCCTATGCCATTTTGAATGAATTTGTTGAATATGAAATCACTGTTAATTTCTTAGTACAATTGGATATCTTGGTACAATTATTAGAAAGTCCAGTTTTCACAAGGTTAAGGATGCAATTACTCGATGCTGAAAGATATCCATTCTTGTACAAATGTCTTTATGGTATATTGATGATATTACCACAATCTTCAGCATTCACCACTTTACAAAATCGGTTGAACAGTGTTTCTACACTTCCTCGAATCACTGGTCAATCCAGTATTGTCACCAACACCAACACTACCACCACCATCGCACAACAAGCCAAGTCATCATCTTCAACCACACAAGGTGCATTGAAACATAATAAGAAATGGACATTGGAAATGTTGGAAAATTTTAGGAAAATACAATCAAAGCATGAATTTTTCAAAAATGAAATGTTGGCAAAGCAACAATTGAAAAAACAATCATCAAAGTATAAGACCCAACCCGGTGGTGAAAATTATACTGCCATTACTGATGTTCATAATAATTCAAAAAGATTTTATGATACATCATCATCTGCTGGTGGTAATGAACCTGCTTCAACTTTTGTAGAAAAAGGTGGATTAGGTGTAGGCACCGTGGAGGCAAGGGATAATATCGTTAAAAAATTAAGTGGTCGATCTTTTGGTTTGAAAGGTTTTAGTGATCATAACAAAATTTGAGCATCATCATCATCTCAGGTGATTTTCATTCAAAACAATACATAATTTATAGCAATAACAAAAAAAACAGAAAGATTCTTAATAAATATAATGAAACTTATTCAACCTCCGCTTTAACCAGTCTACTCTCTGTACTCTCTTCAAATGCATCAGGAACGAAAAGTTCATCAATGACAACATCATCATCATCTTCTTCCACTTCCTCTTCTTCTTCTTCTTCTTCCTCCTTCACCAGCGATGACTTTTTCTCCAGCTCTGCTTTTTTCAGCAGCAGCAGCAGCTTTTTAGATTTCTTTTTGGAATCAACACTCTTTTTATTGGCTTCAAAAGCTCTTCTACCTTCAACAAATTCCTTTACCAAAAATGTCACCAAATCTTCAACATCCTTGTTAATTTTCGATAATATCTCTGAATCTATGGAATCAGTTCTATCAAATATTAAAGCATGTGGTGGGAATGAAAGATCTTTTTTCAAAGCAACTTTATCTATATTGAAACCAGCACCTTTTAATCTAACTTTCACCTCTGAATCGGTTAATTTATATTTTTTCAAAATGAAATCAATATTTTCACCTTTAAAACCATAAAATTTTCTCTTGAAATTGAAATGTTTATCATAATCCATTTGATTTTTGGTAAGTGGGACTTCAATTTTTAAACCTTTTGCCTCTTCCTCATCATATTTCTTCTTTATAGAGTCGGCTCTTTCCTCTGGAGACATCAGTTGATATTTTTTGTACTTGTCCTTTCTTAATTTGCTTCGTACCAACCATTTATTATTTTCTAAAGCTTTCTGCTTCAGAATGAATTTCTCCCGTTCTTCTTTCAGCTTATATTCAGCCCTTTTAGCCTCTATTTGCTCTCTTAACTTCTCAGAATCTTCCATTATCAGTTCGTTAATATTCTTGGCCACTTCATCTAAAACTGATTTCTCTTTACAATGAACATGCAAGTACAATGGCAGTTCACCTTCTTCCACAGATAAACTCTTGTCTGGATAATATTTCCCCAGAACACTTATATAACAATACCCTGGAATAGAATTTGCTAATTGAGTTCTAAAGGCATTTGAACTAATAAGAGATCGATTTTTGGTATCGTTTATCTCAACATTCAACTCAAACGTATTTTCATTTTTCAGGCCATAAAGTGCTCCAACTGCAGCCTTACGAGCAAAAGATGATGTCTTTCGCAGCCTTGTAGAGTTGGTATCCAGAATTGAATGCACAATGCTCCTCATCTTATCATTAATGGGAAATATGGTTTCTATAGTTTGCTCTTTTTCACCAGCTGTTGAATTTTCACCATTTTTAACTACGAATGGAATCATCGTTTTATTTTTACCCAGCTCCTTTCTAGCTAATCGCAACTCAGCTTCAATTTTGTGCTTTGTTGCCATTGCAGATTGAAACATCAGGTTCACCTTCTCCTTCAATTTCTTCCTTTCCAGAACTCGCAGCTCCCTTTCCAGTTTCACTTGATCAACAAGAGTAGTCCCACCATTCAGATCCTTCTTTCCATCTGCTGTTCTCGGAATTCTAGAATTAGTCAAAGAGCTTGTATTGGGTCCACTCCCTGCGAAATGAGATGCAATAAATGAAGCTTGCTCATTATTATTGTTACTATTATTGACCTCCTCTGGTTCGTCTTCTTGCATCATCCTCAATCTTTCAGGATTGATACCCTTTACCAGATCTTTTGTGATCTCTTTCAACCACGAAGGTGGTTCATGCGAGTCTTCATCTGATCTTGATGATGAAGCTCTATTTGATTGTTGTTGTTGTTGTTGACGAGGAGGCCTCAAGGGGCCTTCTTTCGATCCAAACTTGGACGGTTTACTAACACCTCTAGCATTCAGTGGAGATCTAGCAGCCACCTGGGGCGTCCTTGGTGCACGTGGAGCCAGCTTGGTGTACCTTCCCTTAAAAGAAGAATCCATTTTATCCTTCTACGATCCTTTCCAAATGTGTTTCAAGTATTACAATTCAATGTCCAATAATTGG
This sequence comes from Nakazawaea holstii, assembly GCA_003706265.2. Lineage (NCBI taxonomy): Eukaryota > Fungi > Ascomycota > Pichiomycetes > Alaninales > Pachysolenaceae > Nakazawaea > Nakazawaea holstii. The sequence continues at coordinate 17,482 of PPKU02000089.1, read as the reverse complement.
TAAAGTGATATTTTCCTTGCTCTGCAACTTACAGTGAGATGAATCTGTTGTACTGATTGAATCCGAAGATGAATTGAATGCTGTTGAGTTCACCCTGTTGAATCTTTGTATGGATATATTGTAATATATTACTATCTATCGAGGGATCAAGTTTTATCAAACAAAAAAATTCAAATTGGAAAAACACCAAAAAATTTAAATTTGTTTTCACTTTTTGTTTACATATGGTAAAAGGGGATCAAATGGATAAAAGACAGAGGTATAGAGACTTGATAGACCACAAGGTTCAAGTCTTGATACAGCTGAATGGGCTGTCTGATGATGAGTTGGCCTCTGAGGACTTCATGTTGAAAATTACTGAAGCGGTAAGTGATCTTGAGACAGTTCTGCAAACATATGGTTTATCTGATAATAATATCTCGAATTTGATTCAATTGATAGTGGATCCTTCGAATCAAAAAGTTTTCAAGAACTCTGTAAAGAGTACAATGATCAAGTCATTGTATCCCATCCGTGCTGTGTCTAATGATATCATAATCAAGATTGTGGGATGTATTGGAATAAATGGACTAAGGAAAAGGAAGGCATTTATACATAAAAACTTACAGACAAAATTGGTCAGGTGGTTGTATTTGAACATTGCTATCAACAACATTGAGGGATTTGAAGTGTTGAAGAAATTGACACCAATGATTTTCAATTTGATTGACATTGATTATACTATTCAATGGATATCATCTATTATTTTTAAAATTATCATACAATTTAATACAAGTACATGTTTCATCAAGAGTCTTGTGAAACCCTGGAGGTTGAACATGTTGATTGAATTGAGCGATAAATTGAACGATCAGCATTTGCTATTTTTAATTATACTTTTCCAAGATTTGTTGACGGAATCCAAAGATAGTTATAGGTTGAAGATATCAAGATTGATAAGAGATAAAAGAGTTACTTCAAATGTTTTCAAATATCCTAGTTTGAATTATTTAAGTAAATTGACAACTGTGAAAACGATGAATGGAGACTCGTTGAACTTGGATGATGATTTTGTTGAAAATTTAGCATTTTCATTACAAACTTTTGATACTTTTAAGAAAACGTTTGATGATAAAAAGAGGAAACTCAATCTGGAGAGTGAGGGTTTCACCGATTTCGTTAGTTTGATCAATTCTAATGACGAAAATCTATCTATTGAAGAGTTTATTGATCACTATAATCATTTAGCTATGCCACTGCAATTGGGGCTGGTAATTTTCAAATTTGCCGATTTGAAACAAAATATAATAGAGATTGGAGACAACTTAGAAATTCTTACTATAGATACAAGTATATATCGTTATTTATTTTTGGTTCAGGACCATATGGAAGAAGTGAATGAATGGTGTGAAGTGGTGTTGGTCGATGATGACAACTCAATAAAGATCACAGAAAGAAATTGGCAAATGGTGGAGAAAATTTTCAAAGGGATTATTAATATACAAACGATATTGGGAAAGACATTTGCCATATCATATAAGATTTTACAACAAACAATCAAAATGGATAATGAGACTGATCATGTAGTTGTTGACGTTTTCAAAATATTGAGTCAACTTCCATTGAACGATGATTTGATTAAAATTTTGAATAGTTTTAACTGGGGGTCAAGTGCTGAATATGTTTGTCAAACATTGAGAGGATTGATTGAAGTATTCCAAAACTCAAAAGATTACACCCTTATCAATGAAGTTTATTCAATTGTCTTGAGAAAGATACCGAGCTTGTTAATCGCCAATGATTACTCATTGACAATCCAATTAGAAACTCTCAATTTTTTACAATTCATGACAAAGATGTCGTTTCGTGATATTGAAATCTCAAATTTGATCTTAACACCAGGTTTATGTTATTTCTTCTTGTTATCAAATAATCCAACGATAATATCCGAAGTTTGTAAGCACATATCATTCACCAAGAATTTCTTTGCTGAATACTATACGATATTGGTGAAGGAGAAAAAAATCGAGGATGTTGAACGTATCAATGAGTTTAAAAACTTGCATAACTCATATGTGATGGAGATATGTAACATGTTATGGAGAGATAAACTGTTTGAGTATCGTGAGAATTCTTCATCAAAATCAATGTTGTTACCTCATAAATTTATCAACAGTTTACCAAATATAACAATGACCATTGAAGATGATTTGCATATTGAAAATTTTTTCAAAAAATCATGCAGTATCTTCTTGAGTCCTCTGTTCAACAGTATCATGATAAAGATAGTTAGAGAATTAGAAGATTCAAAAGAATGTGATATCAGATATGTGGGCCCCATTGAAGAGGCAAATTTTTACAATTTCTTAAGGGAATTAGGGCAAAGCAAATGGATTGGAGTAAGTAATTTTGAAGATTTTAAAGTAATGTTACTCCGTGAATTAGACAAGACTAAATTCAATGGTGTTAGTGGGTTGTTGTTCAATTCATTAAAGAGTTTGTTGAACAAGAGATAACTCTTCAATGTGAAAGGGCGGTTTTTGTATTTTAATAAAGGTAGAAATGAAATCTTTTTTTTTAAAAAAAAAACGTACACTATATACGGGCATCATCAGCATAGTTGCATATTAGCATGTTATTCACAATGCTCTTTTCAAAAAATCAACAGCTTCATCTGAAACTGAATTGTTTGGATCAAAAATTGCCGAGTCATGAATACCGTTTGGCTCGGTGTACACGGTTGCATCATCCAAATTGGCATTTTTAGCAAATGATTCAATGTCACCCCTTAAAACTTCATTTCCACCCATTGAGACAAAAACTTTGCTATGATCTGGTAAAACGTCATCCCAATCGATTGTATCCTTATATGGATTCAATGCGTCACTTTCAAGAATGGTGATATCTGGTTCATATATTTCTCCCATTCCAGATAATGCATAAGCAGTTAATACATATTTGCCATGGTTTGACAGGTATGTACCAGTTTGCTTAGGATGTAAATTGACCCATGGAGAAATTAAAATCACCCCCTTAACTTTATTATCTGCAGATTTTGGAACATCATCAACGGGGTATTTTGCATGTCTGAGAAATTCTAAAGATAAGGAGCCACCAGCAGAGTCACCCATCAACCAAATATTATCAGAGGTCTTGGATAACTCGTTGAACACCTCTGTTTTTTGAATAAGTTGAGTTGGGTACTGAGCTTTCGTTGACAAGTAATAGTCAAGAATTAAAATTGACAACCTAGGATTGCCAACTTTTTCATACAAAACTCTCAAGAGTTCAACTTGGAAAGGCCATAATCCAATATCGAAACCTCCACCATGACTGTAAATGATAACTGGATCACTTGAAGTACGGTTTTCAGCTTCAGTGAACCATTTGATTCTTGAATTTTCAATACCATCAACGTGGAATTGTGAGGCATAATTAGGAACATTACCACCTGTTAAAGGTTCAACTATATCCAAGTTTAAATCAAGACTAAGCACGGGGATCAACTTTGAGAGAACGCTTTGGGGAACATTATCAAAAATTTAAGTTCCGAAAAATGTTAAAAATCCTTGGGCAATTGTCTTTATATCTTCACCAACAGTTGGAGTAGCCAATGATGTAGTTGGAGCTGCGAGAATATAAGTTGCGCTTAAAGCTAAAGATAATCCAATGTAAGTCAACTTCATGGTTGTGTGTATAAAAGCTTTTAATTGATATTTCAATGGTTTTCTTGGTTTGCAATGCGAGAGATACCCGTCTTTTATATGATGATGAACCCCGTATAAATGGGCCTCACCAATGCCGTATATGATATTGAGACTTTGACTTCAAATCACTGACTATGTGGAAGGTATAGTGAGGTGTATTAAGCGCTGTTGCATTTGTCTCCTCCGCGCCAATGAGTTTCATATGTTCATGTCTTATACTTTCCCATTTAACCACATGAATTACATAAGGTAAAATGACTTTGAAATGATGAAATTGATGACTTTGAAAGTGTAGATTTTAGATTTTATGAGACAGTGAGAGCGTTCAGTGCCTTGCTTTGAACTTTAAAAGCGGGTATTATTATTACTAATTTACTCTATGACATCATCTCACTCTTCAGTGAATGAATTCTCAATTGAAAGAAAGTGTGGTGGTCACTTGTATGGGGAGTAGTGGGATAATAAATGAAACCAGTCACATCGTAAAAGAGTGTTCTCCACCCCTCCTTTTCAAATGATTGCCAGCCCAAGTGCCTGTAACATCATCCTAAAAAAGAAAAAAAAAAACACATCTTATTTCAACGGTTTCAAGATCAATAAAATAGTTCCGCCGTTTACTCGCATAACAAGGGCTTTGAGTTGAGGCTGTTTACTATGGTAAATCAAAATGATTCGGTATTTATTGTTCTTCAATAACAAAAAGCCTTAGATACGAGATGTACTGATTGACATTAGTACTGTACGATTCATTTTTTTAAGGATCGATGTACCTAGGTACCGCGGTACGGGTATAAAAGTAGTGGAAATTATATCAGATGTCGTGTAGTGATGGAGAGATGAGAGTAAGCAAAGGTACCGGGAAGATGTCAAGCAGTTTTAGTAGAGAGCACTAGAAGTACCGTTTAAGATTTATGAGCGGGTGATTTCTCGTTTGCGTTATCCACAAAGAGTTAGGTAGTTAGTCAATTGGTATGGAGAATAAAATGTTGACTAGCAAGGAAAAATGCCAAGTTTCGTAATTGGCCAGAGTAAATTAGCGCCCATGCTGAAAAGACTGCCAATTTTATTAAAATTAAAACCCCCGGAATTATCTGTTTTAAGAAATTTTTTTCTTTTCACTATACATGGGCAATGTGATAGGAACTCATCAAGAGCTCACTGGAAGTAGAGAATGAGTTATGTGTGTTATTGTAAGAGTACTCTAGACCAGGTGTGATGACATTGTTGTTTAGTGTTTTTGAAAGTGTTTTATCGTTGCAATTAGTTGAGTGAGTGATTGAGTGAGTGCCCTCGGAATTGGAATGATGCAAAAAGATGGAAAAGATTGAAAAGATAAAAAAAATTATAAAAATGTTAAAATTCGCATCTTGAATTTTTTTTCAATTTTGGAGACCACACTTCAATTTCCATCTATTTTTGTATATAAAATCTCTCTGATATTGTGAGAAGTAGCGAAAGAAAATGGCTTCAGTTTTCAATGTTACAGTGTTCTTCATTGTTCTTAGAGAAGCGTTAGAGGCAGTTATTGTTGTTTCTGTCTTGTTAGCCTTCTTGAAACAAGGTTTAGGTAAGGCCACTGACGATCCCAAAGTTTATAAAAAATTGGTTAGACAAGTTTATTTTGGTGCATTCTTGGGTATTTTCATCTGTTTATGTATCGGATGTGGTTTCATCGGTGCTTACTATTCATTAGGTAAAGATATTTGGTCAAATTCTGAAGATATTTGGGAAGGTGTCTTTTGTATGGTTGCTACTGTTTTAATTTCTCTGATGGGTATTGCCATGTTGAGAGTTAACAAGATGCAAGAAAAATGGAGAGTTAAAATTGCAAAAGCCCTTTTAGCTGAACCGGCAAAGAAAGGTGATCGTTTTAAACTTGGTTATTTAACAAAGAAATATGCCTTGTTTTTATTACCATTTATCACTTGTTTAAGAGAAGGTTTAGAAGCTGTTGTCTTTGTTGGTGGTGTTGGTATTGCTCATGGTTCATCTGCTTCTGCTTATCCATTACCTGTTGTCTGTGGTTTAATTGCTGGTCTTGTTGTCGGTGTCTTGTTGTATTACGGAGGTTCAAGATCTTCATTACAAGCATTTTTATGTGCATCTACAGCTATCTTGTATTTAATTGCCGCTGGTTTATTATCAAGAGGTGTTTGGTATTTCGAAACCAACACTTTCAACAAGAGAACAGGTGGTGATGCTTCTGAAAGTGGTGATGGTCCAGGTTCGTATAACATTAACAATTCTGTTTGGCATGTTAATTGTTGTAACCCTGAAATTGATAACGGTTGGGATGTTTTCAACTCATTATTGGGATGGCAAAATTCTGCCACTTATGGTTCAGTTATCTCTTATAACGTTTACTGGGTTTGTCTTATCTTTACCTTGATTGTCATGATGTATGAAGAAAAGACAGGTCATTTGCCATTCATGAAGAATATGAGATTAAGATATTTGAATCCAATGTATTTCATCAAAAATAAAAAGAAGAATGAATTATCACAAGTTGAAAAAGATGCCTTGTTTAATAAACTTCAAAGAAAATTTGATGAAGGTGAAATTGGTGTCAATGAAGCAACGGAAAAACTGCAAACTGCAAATGCAGTCACCAAGACTTATAGCCAAGAATCTCCAGAAGTTACTGAAAAATGAGTTGCTTTTATTTACACAAATCAGAGAAAAATTGAGTGTCCCCTTTAAATTTTTGTTGTTTTTTTGAATTTTTAATCCCCCCCTTATTTTATGTCTATATGATTCTGTCTCATTGGGTTTGAGTTTTTGTTAATTGAAAGATTATGAAAGTTTAGTTGATAGTGTTTTTTCCATTCACACACACACACACACACATTTTGATGGAAGATCCACTTATCAATTCAATCTTTTTCATAAAATCCATTTACAAATCCGCAAATCCAAGAACAGTTGAATAATGATATGAATCTTTCTATTTAACATATATTTATGACCACCTTTTTTTTTTTAATGAACTATCGGGAGATATTAACTTATCTTCTAATAAGATTTTTAAACATTATCATTGTAGAGAACTTCAAGATTGAAATTATCGGAGATAAATTTTTTCATTGTGGAAAGGCAGAGTTATAAGACGATGACTTTTCAAGAAATTTTCATTTGCTAAAAACGTAGAATTTTCGTCAAGCCATACATACAGATTCGTTGGAAAACGTCCAGAGCAAAAGGGTAGTAATTGAAAGTAGTTCTACATCAGTAACAAATATAACTTTGATGAACGTCTTTTGAACAGTGTATTATATATATTCACTCTTTGCCAATTCCCATTCATCAAGGGTATAACCTTTTTGTGTAAATGCATGAATCGAGTTGATTTCGTCTTTTAAAGCACTATTGACCAACCGATGTCTCATCAATTTGTTTTTATTCTTGAATATATCACTCACGATTATTACAGCAAACAGTTGTCCACATCCTCCTGACATATCTTGAACTTGTACTATCGGCGCTTGTAATCTTTCTTTTATCATTTCCTCTAATGAAGCAGATGTTAATGACATTATTAATTGATTATATGTGTATGTGATGGGTAAAAGCGAGCTAGTAGCGGTTTGTACTATCTAAATTGAACTATTATCTATATGTTATAAGTGTTGCAGTTTTGATTTTGTGACCTATGTAATCAATCAAATTCACAACTGCTGTGTAATGATTTTTTTTTATTATCGCCAGCAAAATATTTCAAACACAAAATTGTGCACGTGACTTTTGTACAAAGGATTTGAGTTCAATTAACAAAGACATATTGGTACATCAAACAATTAAAGCCAAAGAGTAATAATTTAAAAATTTTTTTAGATAAACAAATAAGCAAACACTATACCTGACAAAACCCTCCAATTTATAACAATAAAATAATAAAAAGTAAAAACAGACATAAAAATAATCCATCATTCATAATTTTTCCACATTGATAACCCCATCACCCCAACTGTTCAAATAATCCAATAGTTTACCATTAGCATGCAAACCTTCAATTGCCTTAGCACTAGCAACGGGTCTCCCATTGATGATCAAACCTGGAAGAAAATTTGATTTTTTGGAAATTCCCAATGTTTCAACTTTTTTCATTATATGATTTATCAAAGCCACTCTATTCGGATGCTTATTTATCGATAATATAGCAGGTTGTGGTAATATTTGATAATTACTCGTCAACAAGTTTCTAAAATTTTTGGAAATCTCAAAGTCCGATTCCAGTTTCATATTATTTGGCTCTGCACTAGGCACTGGCGCAGCGATGCCTTGACTTTGAGTTACTGGAATATTGGTCAAATCATCATCCCATGATATGATAATAACTGGAGATAATGCCACTATCGTCCTGTATTCTTCATTGACATCAAAATCAGCATCCACGATCTCTGTAGTCATTTGTTGCAGCTGTTGTTGTTGTTGTTTCTTGGCCTTTTCCTTCATCAAATCTTTCAATAATTCTTGGTCAGGATCAATTTTTGACTTGTCAATTGTGTTTTCATTCGTCACTGGAATAGATACAGAAGACGTCTTACCAGTTTTCAATTTCAATGATGATGGTAATTTGTCCACAGATGATGACGATGACAATACAAAACACAATAACAAAATAGAAGTGACTAAAGATGTGATCAAAAACAGATCTGACTTTAAGAATCTGACAATCTTCGAGGGCTTCTTGTGAGCTCTTTGAGATTCCAAGTCCAACATTAACAGTCTCTTTTCATCCATACCTACTCCACTAGTTGTTTCCAATCAAACAATAAAACTTTATAATAACATTCACAAATAAACAAGTATGTATTTATCTAAAACGGTGCAATCCTTGTACAATACCCACCGCTCAAAGTCCAAATTCAGTAAAGAAAAAGATGTAGACACAATTGGTTGGCACACACACGACTATTTTGTATGAGAAAAAAAAAATTCATCAACAAAACTAGAAAAGGAGACAAGAGACAATAAGGATATATATATACATACACATATACAACAATAGAATATGGCTGGTTATTATCCATGGTACACAAGAGCTACAGACATCGTTCATAGATTGACCGTCGTCGGATTAGCAGGTTTCACTGGTATGTTTTATCAATTAATCAACTTTTGTATTGGACCCCTGCTCATTAATAATATAAAGATTACTAACAAACCTTGTCTTTCTAGTTTATATGACTGCTAACGTTGCTTATACCATTTACGCTACAGGTAAACGTAACGAAGCCAGATTAACAAAAGCTGCTGCAGCTACTCTGGCCGCAACAAATGCTCAAGACGAAAAGGATAATTAGACATTGACCTTTTTAATACTTTTATCTATAATGTGTATGATATCCACAGTACAGTTGAAAGCATTGGAAAAGCTGGTGTAGAATATGTATCGGTTTTTCCGTTGGGCTTGCTTTTCAATACCGAAGGGATTGTTTGTTCGTGGTGTTTTTGTTAAATTAATTTTTTATGTGTCTGGGGTTTTTTCAACTTTTCAAAGCTGGTGACGTTACTCTGATTTGATTGGGTCCCACCGACCTACTGTATATAGCTTTTGTTAATCAAAATTATTGACTTACTGGATGGTTTATTTTAACTATTTTCAATGTAACATGTAATGAATAATCAACACAAAAAAAAATTATCGAAATGTTTTTCCAAATTGAAAGTCATATAAAATTTACATACTTCAAGTTGATACTAATCAAAAGATGGGTGTAAGTAGTAGAGACTGTTAATGGCTTTTTCTGATATAATGATAGTTGCTAACAATCTGCATAGAACGATGGAGGTACCATTCCAACTAGAAGAGAAATTTTGGACCTTGACAATAGAAAGGATAGAAGACAAGAATCACAAATTCTAATTGATAAATCAAATAGACAAAATAATTGGAAGTATTGTAAGCTTTCATCCAACAAATTGATAAAAGACCAAGTGGTCAGCGATTATCGAGGTCAATTATTCAACAAGGAGTCTATAATAGAGTTATTGATTGAGAAAAAACATCTAGATGAGTTTAAACATATTAATTCGATTAATGATATAGTGAATTTGACAAATTTTAAAGATTTGAAAAATCCAGAGTCAGGGGATGAGTACTGTTATTTGGTGCCCTGTGGTGATATAAGTGAATCTAATCTTATTAAAGAGTTATCAAAATCTGATGTTTTAAATTGCCCAATTTGTAACAGAGAAATTTTACAAAGAGATGTAATTGACATTTATTCGAATAATGAAAAAACCATAAATCGTTTGGAGCAAAGAATTATACAATTGAATGATCTTGGTTTATATCATAATTTGGAAAGACGGAAACGTAAAAAAAAGCGGAAAATGGATAAAGATGATTCAAATGTATCGATTAAAAAAGGCAAAAAGTGATTATGTCTGTCACATAAAGTATTGGTTTAACCTTTACTTATTGTGTCAACTCTTTCCATTCTCTCAACGGACCAGATTTGCGATGTCGAATTAGACGAAGCATAACTTTATGTTGAAAACAAGACGCGTACACGTTGAAGATCAATTTAGGGTGAAAAAAATCAAAACATCAATGGCCATTGTGATCTTAAACTCGTAAAATTATCATCAGAGGTTCATGATCTTGGATTAATAAGACGATAGGGCTGATACTGTTTCCCCACGTGTAGAAAATTATATAGAAACGTGGTGATGCTTTTTTGGTACAAACAGACACTACTTCAGTATTATAGTAATAAATGCAACAAATATAAGTTAACCAATTTCGCAACACCGGACTTGGCCTGTTATTGCTATGGCACTTGTTCAGTTACTCAGACACAGTGATGTCTCGTGTGACAAATTATAATTGATACACGGTGGCCGCCGTTACACGTGTAGACATTATTATTATTATTATTATGTGCGTTTAAAGGTGCATACAATTTTTTTATCTTTTAGTAAAGTGTGAGCGAAAAGAGGAAAAGGGTGCACGTGTGAGACTTGAATGATACCCTTAATTGGGATTGGGATTAAAATGGAAATATAAAAGAGTTTGAATTCGCAAGCTTTTGGGCAAACAAAGGTTAGAGTCTTCATATAAACATTACCAAGGTCTTCGTATATATCTAACAAAATCCTAATATGTCCAACAGAGTAGGTCCAATTGAGAAAACCGCTGGGGGTAATGTTGCCTTCCACAATTATATAAATGATTTTGCCGACATTGACGATCCATTGGAAAGAAGAAGATTAGCTTTGGATAAAATTGATAATGCTGCTTTTGGAATGTATCACGTTAGAGCCATTTGTGTTGCCGGTGTTGGATTCTTAACTGATGCATACGATATATTTGCCATCAATTTGGCAGTTTCCATGATGAGTTATGTCTACTGGGGTGGAACTGTTCCAGCTTCCACTACCACATTGTTGAAAATTTCCACTTCTGTAGGAACTGTTATCGGTCAAATTGGGTTTGGATTTTTAGCTGATTACGTTGGACGTAAGAGAATTTATGGTGTTGAATTGATTATCATGATATCCGCTACTATTATCCAATGTTGTATCGGAGAATCTGCCGCTATATCATTCCCTGCTGTATTAACAGTCTTGAGAATAATAATGGGTATCGGTATCGGTGGTGATTATCCATTGTCTTCAGTTATCACTTCTGAATTTGCTACAACAAAATGGAGAGGTGCTATCATGGCTTCTGTATTTGCCAATCAAGGTTGGGGTCAATTATTAGGTGGAATTGTTGCTATCATTTGTATCGCTGGTTACAAAGATGATTTGATAACTGCCAACACTGCAAAAGAATGTGGTCCAGCTTGTATTAAAGCTTGTGATCAAATGTGGAGAATCTTGATTGGGTTCGGTTGTGTTCCTGGTGTTATTGCCTTATATTTCAGATTGACAATTCCAGAATCTCCAAGATATACCTTAGATGTCGAAGTTGATGTTGCAAAGGCTTCTGCTGATACTGGTAAATTTGTCAGCGGTAAAATTGGTGATGCAGAGAATGAAGATGTCTTGGCCTTGAGAGATATCGTTTCTATTGGTTCAATCAATGATGTTCCAGTTCCACCAAAGGCATCATTTGCTGATTTCACTCGTCATTTCAACCAATGGAAACACATGAAGATTCTTATTGGTACTGCCGGTTCATGGTTCATGTTGGATATTGCCTTTTACGGTTTAGGTTTAAATTCTGCAACTATTTTACAAACAATTGGTTATGCATCTTCTAAAAACGTTTACCACTCATTATACAACTCTGCTGCTGGTAACTTGATTTTAGTTTGTGCTGGTGCCATTCCAGGTTATTGGGCTACAGTTGCTACTATCGATTTCGTTGGAAGAAAACCAATTCAATTGGGAGGTTTTATCTTGTTGACAATAATTTTTTGTATTATTGGATTTGGTTACCACAAGGTTGGTGAACACGGGTTGTTTGCCTTATACGTCTTGGCTCAATTCTTTGAAAATTTCGGTCCAAATACCACCACTTTTATCGTTCCTGGTGAATGTTTCCCAACCAGATACAGATCTACTGCTCATGGAATATCTGCTGCTTCAGGTAAAGTTGGTGCCATCATTGCTCAAACGGCTTTAGGTACTTTGATTAACCACGGTTGTTCCGCCACTAATAAAAATTGTTACTTGCCACATGTTATGGAAATTTTTGCATTGTTCATGTTACTCGGTTGTTTCACAACTTTATTAATCCCAGAAACAAAGAGAATGACATTGGAGGAAATTACAGAAAAATATCACGGTGAAGTTGATATTTCAAAACAAAATAACTTGAATCATATTCAAAATATTGATGAACATCTTCATGAAAGTTCAGATGCTTCTGATAAAGTTTAAGCTGAATAGTTTTAATATAAAATATATATTTATCCACTTTCATTTCCCTTCTTTATGATTTAATTACAAATTTTGCCAAATACATGTTTTCCTTTTGAACATATTTGAAAAACTTTAACGATTAATTGAATATCTATCTATTTTGTTCCCTCAGAAATAAACTCAAAAATATTACCCATATCAACATAACGACGACCACAATCATTCAAATACTTATTAACAACTCCTCGGCTTATATCAAACGAATCCCTATTCAGCTCAGTTAATGCTGCCAATTCTGCATCACTCAATGGAGCTTTAACATTCTCTTTACTATCTTCATCTGTTTCAATCAATGGCTTTAATTGTCTCTTTTTAGCCTTATCCACATCGAATATGGAATCAAAATAAAGCAATTGATTATACAACAGCTTGTCAGAGTAACGATATCTCATGATCCCTTTACAACCATGGGCCTTCCCACTTGTACCAATACAACGTCTACCGTAAACGGAAATCTGTCTCGTTACAATCCCACAAGTTGGATCATCACATACCAACCAACCTGCGTAGTATAATGAAATGTTTGCTCTAATGCTTCTTTCCAATTGAGAATTTACTCTGAGTGGACTTAGTTCTTTGAAACATCTGTTACATTGTATACCACGATGTGTTATTTGATAATCAGTTGAAGAAAGCATTCCTCCAAACAGGAACTTGAACCCACATGAACATTGTAGTTCCAAAAAATGAGCTTCTCTAAATCTTTCGGTATCTGTTATTGTTGACTCCAATGGTTGTAATTCATTGGATGGACCAGTAGATAATCTTGCTCTTTGTTCATATTTCTTGATGTCCAATCCTAAAGATTTGGCAATCCTCACGATATCAATACCTTCAATTCTCTCAACAAGTCTCTCCACAGGAGCATATATTTGCTTCTCCAAATAATATTCGGCATCTGGTTTCAATTCCTTGTTTGTCATCATTTCTTGTAATGCTCTTGCTCTTTCTGCTGGTCCAAGTTTTTCATCACCTGCAGCAATAACAAATGTTATCACTGTACCTGCCTTTATCATTTTCCCTTGTTCTCTCAATCGCAATGCAACTTGGACCGCTGGCATTGATTTACCAGCAGCATATTGCTTAGGATCCTTGGATAATCTAGTATTTATTGAATACTTATCAACTCTTATTTCATTCAGTTTAATTTTGGCTGTGATTTCTTCCAAATATGAATAGATCTCAATCAGGGTCTCTTCCGGATCTTCATCCAACAATAACTTGTTCAATATAAAAGTGGAAATTTCCTTGGAAAGCTGACAATATTCTCTTCTTCTCATATCTAACCCTTTCACTTCCAAGGTAGTGACCTCCTTCCCATTGACAAATGAAACGTTCATAGCAGCATATTTCTTCTTAGCATGAAGCAAGATTCTCTTGAACACGTTGTCTGTATCGATTTCTAATAATTTGTATCGTTCATTAACTTTCAACTTGAACTCATCCCCAATCCTCATTGCCTCTTGATAATCTTGACAACCAGTATCAATCATGACGGAATCGGTATCACCATAAATAACTCGTAACCCTAAACTTTCAGCTAATTGTCTGGTGTCCATCAAAATTTCTCTACCTTTGTTGGTGACTAACATTGCCAATGGCTTTGCATAAAATCTTGAATGAATGTAACCCAAACAACCGTACATAGAGTTAGCAGTTAATTTCAAAGCTTGTTGTTTGATGTCATACTGCGCCCTTTCGAAAGGTGTTGCCTTTGGATCCTTGAGCAATTTCTTAACTTCACGACGACGACTGACCAAAGTTGCTAACAACCTTGGTAAAACACCTTGAGCTGAATCATGAGATGGAATATCAGGTAATTCATCAATATTAGAAGGCGATCTGTTCACAGTTGTGAAACAAATGTTATATTCTTGAATGATACTTGGATACAATGAGTTGAAATCCATAACCAATATGTGATTTTTATGTAGACCCTTTTCTGGTTCAAAGACTAAACCACCTTGATATTTGGGCTTCTTGTTGGAAGTAACAGTGGTGGCATCTTCTTCATTATCATTCATTTCCTTTGTCACACCATGACTCTTGTTGAAACGAGATTCCTTATCTGGTAGTATGAAGCCATTTCTGGAAAACTCATGCAACAAAATGTATTCATTTCTACCAGCTCTAGTACCACCTAAAGTATGCGACCAAGCGTTACCAGCCAATACAGTCAATTGCTTAGATAAAGATAGAATTTGAGTGGCAAAGGCAATCTCAGCAGAATGCAAACAATTGTTCAACACCTCTTTCAAATTAATCATCAATGTATTGGCATCCTCAGTGGCTTTTGGGTTGTTAAAGTTAACTTCAAAATTAATGGATTTCTTCTTGCAAACCACTTCATACATTTCAGGTAAATCCCATGATTGACATTTGGACGTCAACGATTGTCCCAATTCATTGGCAATATCACATAACAATCTTCCTTGGAAAATTTCTCTAATTTGAAGATTGTTTAAATTTTTGTTATTACCAAATCTATCAGGCCAACTCTTTCTATTTCTTCTTCCAAAATTTGACCAAGTTGGAATGCGTAAGTCATGCATTCTATGAGCAAGCACATCTAAAGAGATTGTCTCTAATCTATGACCAATAAATACATCTGGATCATGTACTTTGATCAATGCACACAAACAATTCAACAATGTCTTTTCGTTATTAAAAGTCCTTAATGGGAAGTTTTGTTGTTTGGCCAAGGGGATCAAACCGGGAGGGAATACACCATTTAGCGTCCTTACCAATGTGATGATTTCATTGGGTTGTAAGTCCTCAGGTATAGGAGCATCTTGTGGTAAATCGTTGAAAATGGCCAAAGACACAGCTGCAATTTCTTGTTTATTCTCTTTGAAATTCAAACTTTTTTCAATATTTAAACTGATAACATTCAATGAAGGAGGCGGTAATTGTTCTGGTAAAACTCCGATATTTGTCAAAGAATCAATGGCTACTTCTGTCTTGGAGTGAGATGTATTTTGAAGTCTATCAAAATCACCATTTTTCACTTCTAACCAACATGGACCCATCACATTTTTTTGAATGACAAATGATTCAAAAATGTTGGTATTTGTACCAAAGACATGACTAAATGTTTCCCCTTCTAAATCAGCTGGTAATGAAATTCTTGAATTCTTTGGAGTATTAAATGGTAATAATAATTTCAAATACTCGGTCTCTTCCCTTGGAATCCCAGGCAATTCAAAAGCATATTTCTTTGTCTCTGGTTTTGCCTTGATTGAGTCGAGTCCAAACTTATTCAAAATCAATGGAACAATTTCTTCATGGACATCCATAGGACCAATTGATTCATCGGTATCTTCACCATCTACTTTTCTGAATTTTCGAGGAAGGAAAAACAATTCTCTTGACAAATTGTTGACTTGAACCATACCAGATACCAATTCACCTTTTTTAGTCAATATCTTACCGAATAACAATAACGAATGATCAACATCCGCGAAATCCATCCAAAAGAATTTGAAAGAAGGATTTTCTTCATCTTCATCCAACTCTACAATCTCATCGGGTGAAATCTTTGAATGTGCAGTTTGCGGTATATCCAGTTTCAAAGGGGATGATGAAGTCATCGGTTCTGTCTTTGTCTTTGTTGATTCCTTTGTAGCTGTTAAATTGACTGATCTTGATATGTTAGCACCTGCAGCTCTTGGTCTCCTGGTAACCAATATATCTTCGTCTTCTTCGTCATCATCATCAATATCACTCCCAACTTGGTTTTCCTTAATGGGCGATGAGTTCAGTTCTTTCATTATGACATCCTCTTTATCTTCTCTCTTCACCACAGACTTTGTTGGAGAAGAAGGAGGTAGTTGATCAGACATCATAGAAATATCACCGGAATAATCAGCATCTGAACTTAATTTTGTCTTTTTCGTCATCAAATCATCATCGTTGAACATTGACATCATATTGTTGTTTCTCTTCCTCTCACTTGTGGTTTCTTTACCAAAAGCAGAGAAAATGTTTGATGATTTCTTATTACCACTATCGAAAACACTTCTGGAAGACAGCTTGGGTTTGACATCAAAATCATTCAAGATATCATCAACTGATGAGGTATCAATCTTCTTCTTCTGCAGGGCAGCATTAGATTTGAGAAGCAGATTTATAGAACCTCCAGATTTTTTCACTTTTCTCTCTCTCTTCTTCTTCTCAGTGTTACCTGTCTGCACTTCTTCGTCATCGTTGTCACTATAGTAATTATGTTTTGTATCCCATTCATCGACACCATTGTCAACATAACCTTCTCCATTGTCATCAACGACAAAATCATCTTTCAATAGTTGATCACGTTTATGTTTTCTATATTCTTCTTCATCGACTTCATCGTACAAATCGTAACCATCTTTGTCATCCTGTTCATCATCATACACAGCAAGACTAGACTGCGCTGCTCTAGCAGCTTTGAATCTTGCAAACTTGTCTATTTTCTTTGCCATTACAGAGATGTTTGGTTCTTACCATTCAATCGACAAAGAATTCTGATTTGAAGACCCCAAAAAAAAATATCAAAAACCCAAAAGAAAAAAAAACATACACACGCGTTTTGTTTGTCGCCAAAACGCGTAAAGGTTCAACTACTCAAGTAAATATAAAAAAACAAAGTGTATGATTATTACTGCATATATAAAAGACAAAGAAACGGCGTAAAGCTTCTGGGCTATGACCACTATAGACGCCAAAGCTTTCGACGATATAAAACAAAAAAAGGGAAACAAAAACAACAATTTGAAAGGTTGGAGGTGATTTGAATTAATCATTAAAGTCTCATTTCCACAGTTTTACCCCTAATACTGTTCTCATAGGAAATGTCATCAACTGAACTTGATTGTTTCAATTCCACCTGTCCAACACTCAGCATGTATGTATTGCCATATAATTTTTTTTTTTTTTTTTTT
>PPKU02000088.1:0-52500 GCA_003706265.2 Nakazawaea holstii | reverse complement strand
TTTCTAACTGCGCAGCTAATTTACCAATCGATTCTTGCGAGGAAACATCCAATTCGACTATTTCAATCTTACCAGTACTATCAGCCAATTTCTTCAATTCAGCAGACTTGGCTGGGTTTCTTGCAGAAGCAATGATTTTGACATTGTCCTTCTTTGCTAACTCTTCGACGATTCCAAAGCCGATTCCTCGGTTACCAGCTGTTACAAAGTATGTATAAACCATTATAAAAATTAACAATTGTGACTTATTCAATGTGTCTTAGCGAAACGCATGGTGAAAGCACATACATTTATATGAATGAATACAAACATATACGTGAAAGTACATGTGGACGGCGTAAACAAATGGTAAGCAATGCTGACTAAAGCCTGCTGCTGAGTAAGAAATTAGTACTTTTATATTAAATCTAAACGAAAGAGAAAAAATGCACTTTAATTTGTGGAGAACCCTTATTTCCATCTCGCTGATACGACTGTTGTCAGTTGGTGTCCATTTCAGATACATAGAGGTCCGTCCCGATTCGCTCAGAGAGTTAAGACGTACGAGGCCCTCGTTCCCAGCTTTTGAGATTGCTCTGCCACAGTTTCTTCAAAAGCTTATGCGATTTTGATATATCAAATTCAAGGAAGGCGAACAAGAGTCTCGTCAACAATTCTTTGACATTATTCGATTATCTACGTTAGTGATGATTACAGGTGTAGTTGCATAATCACCAAATCCACGTTGAGAATGAGAGTTGGGAGTTCTGGAAACTATCAACGATTTCAAGATGAAGGTACTGGGCATAAGGTATGACATCCGTTCCAAATTGTAATTGCAAACTACTGACTACACCATATTTTACTTTCCACTTAAGGTTTATAATCGATAGACAAAATGATATTATATATTGTTGAATCAGTTAAGACAAGAGCAAGTGTTATCTCAATCCTGAACCACTTCAAAGAAATTTTGTCTATAACACATTTCTAAATTAAAATTGGAGCTGATCCTTAAAAACCAAAGTAGTACAACGGAACTATAAAGGATGCTCAGTGCCATCATAATTGTAGAAGTTTCCAGAAGATGATGTGTCAAGTGAGTCGTAGAGCTTTACCATTGCTGAAGCGCTCTCTTCGATAGTCAACAAAGCAAAACTTTTGACCACTTCTGGAGGGAAAAAAGACAACACTTCCAGACCTCCTTCTGTCCTGGTAGCACCTGGATGCACAGAAACAAATGTGAAACCTTCAGCTCCATGATCAACTGTTAAGCACTTGGTTAAATAGTTAAGTGCTGCCTTTGAACCTCCATACGCTGCTAAGGAAAATCCAAGGAAACCTGTTAAAGACCCAGCTTCACTGGAGATGAAGACAACTTTTCTTGTGTTTTTTCTCAATAAGAATGGATAAACTGCTTTGAAAACAAATACATTTCCGAAAAAGTTTGTATTGAAAACATTTTCGTACTGTTCATAAGTAATATCAATTGCCCTCTTAGGTGGAACAGCAATTGCAGCGTTACCGATGAAGAAATCGATCCCATCTGGGGCGAGTTTCTCTAACTGTGCAGCTAATTTACCAATCGATTCTTGCGAGGAAACATCCAATTCGACAATTTCAACCTTACCAGTACTATCAGCTAGTTTCTTCAATTCAGTTGACTTGGCTGGGTTTCTTGTAGAGGCAATAATTTTGACATCTTTCTTCTTTGCTAACTCCTCGACAAGGCCATAGCCAATACCTCTGTTACCAGCGGTAATTAAATATGTGTAAACCATTATAATTTCTAAATCGTTACTAATTGCTTTTGAAAACAAAGCATAATAGGCACATACAAATATATTTATATGTATGAACATATATTATTTCTGAATACGAAATGAACAAAAAGTCAACATTGCTGACTAATAGGTTTATCTCAACTGTCAATAATTGCCAAAAGGGGATTGATATAAATGATACGGGGCTCAAAGGCAAGAACAAATTGATTGATTTGTGGAGAGCACTAATTTTTTCATCTTTGCATCATGACGATATTTCAAGTCGTATTGTCTCATATGAAATGAATCATGAACTCGTTCATATATATTAAAACTACCCTTTTGCTACACCTTCAAAGTTAGCTCCAAAACTAAATCTCTGACTGGCATTAAATCCAGCTATTGTCAACAAGTTAAGATATGATATGATAAGAATTTATTAAACTGACTACAAGATGACAAATTTTTAAAAAATGGCAAGCATTTCAAGACAAGATATGCCCCTTTATAAAAAGAAAACTCAGCTATCTATAAAGGATATTCAGTGCCATCAAAGTTGTAAAATTTACCTGAGTCCAGGGGAGTGATGGAGTCATAAATTTTGATCATAGAAGAGGCGGACTCAGTAGGTTCCAAAACACCAATTTTCTTTTGAGTCTCTGCATCCATAGTATTCAAGGCATCAACACTCATGTCAGTTTTAACGAGACCTGGATGAATTGCAACGAAAGTAAACCCTTCACTACCATGGTCCAATGCCAAAGATTTAGTCAAGTAATTAACAGAGGTCTTTGACATTGCATATGGGGCCATTGGGAACTCGAGGAATTGAGTTAATGAGCCAGCACCACTTGATGTGAAGGCAACCTTTTTAGTATCTTTCTTTAATAAGAATGGATAAACCACTTTGAAAACAAACACATTTCCCAAAACGTTGGTTTTAAACATATCCAAGTACGTTTCGTAAGATGCTTCAATTGCCTTTCTAAGTGGAGCAGCAACTCCAGCATTGCCGATGAAAAAATCAATCCCATCTGGAGCGAGTTTCTCTAACTGTGCAGCTAATTTACCAATCGATTCTTGCGAGGAAACATCCAATTCGACAATTTCAACCTTATCAGTACTATCAGCTAGTTTCTTCAATTCAGTTGACTTGGCTGGGTTTCTTGTAGAGGCAATGATCTTGACATCCTCCTTGTTTTTTGATAATTGATCAACGATAGATAAACCGATTCCTCTATTGGCACCTGTGATAAAGTATGTGAAAGTCATTGTTGTTGTAAAAGATATATATTGTTGAATGTGATAATTCCATTGAAATCAAAGCTGTGAAGCGGATTGGCTCATTATTATATCAGTTTTCGTGATTAGTCAGACAGTGATTAGAGTTAAGGTACTCAATATTATGGTGAACCTTTTTTTTCGATTAGTCAGATTATGCTTGTATCACCTCAATTTGCTAAACGAATTTGAACGAGGTTTGATATAATGAGAGCAACGAATGACAGTCAATCGCAAAAGCTTTCTATCGCATATATTCAAGAGTAAATGGAGTCATGAACTACATTCGACATTTATAACAGGAACTGAAGAGTCATTGAGCTCATAATCATATGAGCATTGATGATGTCTTTTTCAATCAAGATAAACAATGTGGAAGAAAGAAAACATATGTACAACCGGTTTACAAGAGGGCTCGCGCAAAAATTGACCGGATTATCCGAGTAAATAGTAGTGCGACTGTTAAACATCTCGATTTTTTGTCTTCAACAAATGGTTTTGTGGTCTAGTTGGTTATGGCATCTGCTTAACACGCAGAACGTCCCCAGTTCGATCCTGGGCAAAATCATTTGACATTTTTTTTCATAATTGAAACATGATTATGTATTTTTGTTCTTGAACATACACTAATACCAAAAAGCTACGATTATTATGTGGTATACACCGAGAATTATGGTTTTGCCATTATAGACCTGATTGTTTTAGTCCATAAAGAGTTTTCTTTAAGTTGATATACCCGTTCAGAAACAGGGTTTTCAGACCAGGTTGTGTCGCATATAATTTTTTTTTTTTTTTTCTTTCTTCAGTATTTGACCTTGAAATCTTTGGCACCCCAAAACGGAGCTTGGATGATTTTGTTTAGTGATTTTTTGGATTTTGGTGTAGAGGTAGTGTTTAGTTGTTGACCTTTGTTTAAAGGTTGTATCTTGTTGTCAGCAAAGATAATCGCTGAATATACTATTTAGCTATTTACATCATTTATATTACTTTTAGCATCTCATCAACACTGCATAATTTTTCCCTTATCTTACCCATCTTGAAGCCTTTTTCAAATTCATATTTTTCAATTTTCTCCCAATCTTTCCAATCAACAAATTTTATCGACTTTTCATTCAAAATTCTCTCAACTCCTTCGGAACCAGGTTTGCTTTCATCAATGTATTGTGGCAAATCTTGCAAGATAACATCAGCGGTGTTGAATGCATTCATCATGGTGGACAGAATGACACCCAGTGCACCCACTGAAATCCAACCAGAGGTATAAAAACCTTTCAAATACTTACTATAATCCGAGTTGGCAACTATTCTACCATCTATGTTGCCAATAGTTCCGGTAACAGAGCTGAATGGTATATCCAATTCTTCAAACCCGGGTAATGGAGAACCCTTGTAGCCAGTTGAAGTAATCAATAACTCGTTTTTATAAGTTACCGATCTAGTAGTGTGGACAACCTTGGTTGGCCCTGTTGGTGAATCTTGTGTCAACTTGTTTAAAACAAAAGTAGTCAGCTCCAATATATCCGAGTCAGTAGGAGATGGATGAACTTCCACAGGTGATTTCAAGTATTCGAGCATCCAAGTCTTTTTGATAAAACTTTTATCAAGGTTGGCATTATTCGCCATTGTCCTTAAAGCCATATCAACTCTTCTCTTATGAATTCTACCCATTTGAGATGCCACTGGCGCTATCTCCTTAAGCTCACTTGGATTCTTGAGATTGAAAATGATGCCATCCTTTTGCAACTCAATCAATTCTCTAAACTCTTTGTTAGTGAAGGCACTCTCCAAGAAGCCTCTTCTAGCTACAATTCTCACATGTTTCACTTTTGACTTGGCCAATTTGGCAATTGCATTTTCAGTCATGTCAGTTCTCTTCCATACTTCAATTGGTTGTAGTAATGCACGGCAAACATCTAAAGCCACATTACCATTACCAATGATGATAACATCTTCAACTTTCTCTAATGGTGGATCCAAATCTTGTAATTCAGGTAAACCATTATACCAACCAACAAACTTGCGAGCACTCATTACACCTTTTGAACCAATACCAGGCACGTTTGCTAGCCCGCCAAGATTGTCATCGTTACAACCGTAGCTGAATACAATACAGTTATAATTGTCTTTCAATTCTTGCAAGCTGATATCCTTACCGACCTCAACATTACCAAAAAACTTGAAATTCTTCAAGTCCCCTAGCTGCTTGAAAGTTTCCTGACAATTCTTCACTTCAGGGTGATCAGGTGCGACTCCATAACGTGATAAACCATAGGGTACTGGTAATTTTTCAAAAATATCAACTTTCAAATCTTGATTTTTCTTCAATAATTGGTAAGCTGTATAAAAACCAGCAGGCCCAGAGCCAATGATCGCCACATTTGTGCTATATAACCGAGCACTTCGAGCTAGAGAAGTGAATCGTGTTGTAATCATTATCGAACGTTCACAGTTCAAATTAAAAGATCTCTTTACTTTCTCTGTGTGAGTAATTTTTTTTTTTCCTCCTTCATTTATCGGTCGAATACTTCTACAGAGAATTAAACTTTTCTTTCAAAAGCACCTGTGATTTATAAATCAACTAATTCCAAACCATTATCCCTCTCAGATAAACCATAACATAACACCAAACCATCTATATAAGTGATATATAATACATATCTCGAAGCCAACTTCTCTTGGCTTTTACTAACTTTTCGAACACATAAACCAGTTATTGTTCTGTAACCTCTATCACCCAATGCCAACCTACTAGCGTTCGGGAAAAGATACTCTTGTCTCATACCAAAACAACCTCTATATGAACATAGTCTGAAGATGCTCACAAGTCCAATTTGAGAGCCAATCACAATGCAAGACAATTCAGGAACAACACAGGAAAGCGACAATCGATTAGAATATGAAGCTTCTTCACCAAACGATAAATTGAAATCGAATACCGAAGTTGTTGTTGAAGAGACACATAATAGCCTTTCTGTGTTGAATAAACCTAGTTTCGATGAAGACGTCACACATAAAAACCTATTGTTTTTCGAAGTCTTTATGATTGGTTCCCAATACAATTTACCGTTTATCGATTTGTGCACCTTCTGTTTCGATCTTTGCTTGCTCAAATAATAAGAGTCATACATTTTCCTTATTCTTCTGAATCTGTCGCTCACTGTATTGAAATTCTTCATCATTAAACTGGAGTTATTGCCGCCATGTAACATCTCTGTTGGTATTTCAAAAAATTGGAATTTTGCAACCAAGCCTAAGTCAGAGCTTACACAAGGATCGGACTCACTGTCAAGCATTTGATTCTGTCTTATTGTTCTGTTGAAAAGCTCACGTTCATCAATATACTGATCACCGGTCATTGATTTCAATGAGTTCACTTTTTTGAAAAATTTACCGTCAACAGCATTTACTGTCCATACATCTTCACTTAAAAGTGTCCTGCTGACTACTCTTGGTGTATCAAAAATGACTCTTTCAAAATTCTCATCGTTGTTTGTTATCAACTCTTCATCAGTGTCAATTACTATCATTCCACTTGCTTGAGTAAGACTCGTATAAGGGCCATAAACCTTGTACATTGCAAACTCGAACTCGATCAATTCACACCTTATAGAAGCACAAGCAACCCTCACTTTCAAACAATTATCACGCCATGCATCATTTTCTTCATCTTTAACAAAACTGACATCTGGAATATTATGCAAAACTTGATGCGTAGAAACAGTGTAAAATCTGGCTTCAGTGTCTTCCAAGTAAAAAATTGATATAGTTTGACTGTTGTCAGAGACAGCAATCATGTTGAACTTGTTGTAAAAATCCACAGACCATGCTGAACATTCAACTCTTAATTGGAAATCTGGATGAATTCTGATTCCATATATCCCATTATTGAACGCTCTCTGCTGTGTGACTATCTCATAACTGGGTACTTGCCTCAACAACAAGTCAACAAACCATATCAACACTCTTCCATTATCACATGTCACGGCTAATATCTCCTTGTTTAAAAAAGTATCAATCTTCATAAAATTTATAGTGAAGGGGAAATATGGCCAAGTAGATGAGTTTCTGTCCCTTTCAGTGACAAAATTAGGCTTAGTTTCAAATCTCAAGATTGGGGTTTTGCAAGGTTGATCATTTAGTTCAATCTTGTAAACAAATACTTCTGAATTGGAAGCAGTAAATAATGTTTGAAATTCATTGGAAAAACAAGACAAGTTATTCTTATACTTCTTTCCATACTCGTAATTCAACCTAGCTATTCCTTCAAACTTCAAGTCTAGACTATCACTAAATTTCGAAGCAGGTTGCTTTCGTACCGCCCACTGGGGTTCATCGCTATATTCAATCGGAGAATTTGGTTTTTGAAATTTTTCACTCGATTTTGGTTCCCAATATAAATAAGAGTCTTGCAGATTCATCGGTAAAGCTGGAGGTGATGTGATGGCAATCAGTGGAGCATTGGTAGGGACATAGTCAGACTTTATATATGTGAACTCAGAGTCATCGTTTCCTACAACCTCAATAGCATCACCTTCGGACTTTGTTTCTCTCATAAAGTGATCACCATGATCTCTGTAGAATAAGTCAAAGTCTTCATGTTCTTCGTTAAGCCAACTTTCCTTTTCCTCATCTGGCAGATTTTGGTTATTTAGTAAATTATGAACAATACTGTTCAACTCATCAGTAGTCTGGGCTAAGCTCAACGACTGCCTTTTCACCCCACAATCATTCAAGTACCGTTCGAATCGTCTTCTATGATCGGCATCCTGACTTTTTATCGCAAGCCTTCTCAATCTATCGTCACTATTCATCGGCTGCTGATTGGAATTCACTATACATAAAGAATCACTTGCCGACGGTGGAGAAAGAAAGGGAGAAGACGGGTCTTGCTGAGGAGTTGCCAATTGATTGTCCTTGATGCTTTGATTCAACTCGGACATCTCCTGTAATAGATTTATGGCTGGGTCCATCCCATACACAGCTGTGGTATAATTTGAGGTGAATGTCTCCTTTTGAGTAAAGATCGATAATAAAACACAACAAAAAAAATCAACGCACAAAAACACACAAAAAATCTCACGAAATGGAAATTTCTTCCTTGTGATTGATAAGACTTTTATATAAAAAACATGACGGCAGAAGAGAAACACCACGCGGACTATTCAAGTTTCGAAGGGCTTAGCAAGGAGGAAACACTAGAACAGCTCATTCTTTCTTATGAAGCCTTAGCTGACGGGCAAACAAACTGGGTTTGCAACTTGTCAAATGCTTCATCATTATTGTGGCACGCATATCATTCATTGAAAATTCCTGTTAATTGGTCTGGTTTCTACTTGAACGATCCAAAAGTTGAAGACCAGTTATTACTAGGTCCATTTCAAGGGAAAGTTGCCTGTCAGACTATCAAATATGGTCAAGGTGTATGTGGGACCGCCGCCACATCTGCTACTACTCAGTTGGTTAAAGATGTGAATACATTCCCCGGACACATAGCATGTGATGGAGAGACTAATAGTGAGGTTGTTGTACCAATAATCTACAATGGTAAAGTTGTTGGGGTATTAGATATTGACTGCCTTGTGAAAAGCGGATTTGATGAAGTTGATAAAAAATATTTAGAACTATTAACTAGCAAAATTTCGAGTACTTGTGAATGGAATTAATCTCCAGACCAACCATAAGGACTTCTTCCCCTCAACACTTTCCCATACTTGTAGAAAATGAAAGGCAGCGGGATTAAGCACATGGAAAGAAAAGCCAAGAATGAGGTTGCCCAATGTACCCCCATCAGCACGTACATCTGATGTGTAAATAAGGGGAAAATTCCAGCCATATAACTTCTCACCAAGGAATTAGCAGCCATACCACTTGCAGCATATAACCGGTAACCATCAATAGTGTAGTTGAAAATACCTGTCAACACCAATGCGGTACCCAACCCATAAAATACAGCACCAACTTCGACAGCGATCCAATGAACATGCTTGTATGCTGTCCATGCAATAATGAACAATCCAACTGTACAACTCACCGAACCGATCATTACCAACGGAAGCCTAAATTCTGGTTCTGCTACACCGTTATTTTTCTCCACTTGGTACTCATAAAGTCTTTGGATTAAGGGTATCGCAAGAATTGTAAAGGACATCCCCACAACCAATCCGAGAAAGGACAAACCTTGAGCTAATAATGAGAAATCATAAACGGTGGAAAATATATAGGGGAAGGCAACAAAGAACATGTAAACGATGGCCAAGATAACTCCTGAGTAAAAACACAAGACGTCCATCATTGGGTCTCTTAACAATAACAAAATTGGTCTCTTTGAAGATAAAACAGTGGACTGGAAAATTGTCAATGGTGCCTTTTCAAGAGGTGCGAAATAATTCATATTTCCAGTGGTCTTCCTCAATTTGATAGCCTTTCTTTTCAAAAGAACGGGACGATAAGTTTCAGGGACAAAAGCAGTAATTAAGCATAACATAACAAAAGTGAATATCAACATAACGTGAAATGTCCATCTCCAATTGATGGTTGTATTGATAGCGCCTGCAACCGTTGGTCCCAACAGTGGAGCTAAGAACGGAGTCATAGAGAAGACTAACATTGGTGTTCCGATTTCTCTCTTTTCAAAAACATCTGATATCGAACCGGCAGCAACACTCATGAATGCGCTAGCACTGAATCCAGTCATAAATCTTCCAAATAAGATTGAACCAATGTTTTTACTGAAACTTGACAACAATTGGAAGCAAACTGCAAAGAACAATCCAACAATGTAAGTAATCTTACGTCCGTGGTATTCACTTACCGGTGACAAGAAGGTAGGTCCAAGACCCAAACCGAAGATGTATAGTGAGATACCCAAGATAGACACCTCTCTTGATATGTGAAAATATTCCTGGATATGCTCACTCAGCATTGACCAACATGAACTTATAATCGTAGAACAGAATGCAGTTGCTGATATGATCATGATGATTGTCCATTTATGCAATTTTGATAAATTTTTTGGATCCTCTTCACCATCTAGAGTCACTTCTATTTCTTGCTTTTCAGATGTTTGAGAATTCGACCTGCTCACATCCAGCCCATCTGGTTGATAAGAGATCGATTCTGAGACCCTCTCATATTCTTCAGATTCCCGTTGACCTAACAGTAAGGGATTTCCTATCCCTGGCAAAGTTGAAGAAGAACTTGTGGTAGACATTAAGATGTGCTAAAAAAACTATCCTTCTTTTTATCGAAAATGATTTTTTCAAAATGGATAATCAATTAGTATTCTCTATATGGATAACATGAATGAGATTACAGACCTTATAAACCTTTATAAACAACCTATAAACAACTATTGTCTAGTATATGAGCATTGATGATTATTAATCGCAAAACAATTATAAAGTTTATTCTTGTATGGAGAAACTTCCCAGTTTTGCTTTTAAGCAATTTTTTTAGCCGTTTATCCCAATCGGGCAGTAAAAAGCGAAAACCCGATGCAAGAAGGGGGTATATCTGTTACTACATGTCACTCATTATATAAATACAGAGGTTTCTCATTATCCCCTGGAGCCAAAATGCCTCATTGTCCTATATCATTATAAACTCTTAATATATATATATATTCAACCGCCAGTCCTACTTGACACCATTTTCATTATCTCCATACCGGCCTACACGACTCTTGTTGTCCCGTCATCCTGCTCAAATTGTGATGTGAGTAACTGCTACTTATCCTAGAGTCGATAGAGGCCGATGATAAATCATGCATGGTCCTACTATGGCTCATCCTACTTTTCAAATTGGAAGCAGTACTAGACCTTTTGATAGGTTCTTGTTTAGTGTTGAAAACAGTGGATTGTGACTTGCGAATTTCATTTTTATTATGATGTATGTCATAGCTGGATGTTGACTTGGATAAAGATGAAGCAGTAGGTTTCAAAAAGGATGTTTTTTTGTTCAAGACCGGTATTGACGATGGTTTTATTTCTGGGGTTTGTGATTGTGGTATATTTCTTGATGATAAATCTCTAGATGATGTCTTTCGTGTGATTTCTCTTGACAAGTCTCTTGAAGATGTCTTTCTCGGAAAGTCCCTTGACAAATCTCTTGAAGATGGTAATCTTCTAAGAGTGTTCAATTTAGGGTCCAATATCTTTCTAGGCTCTGCAATAACTCTTTCCCTTGGCTCCTTAATTCTTCTCTCCAGGAGACGCCTACTTGTATCCAATGGTTTCCTCCTGGGGTCCAATGTTGGAGTCTTGAATGTGTTCAGTTGCTCTTTATGTACTTGCTCCGTTTGTTGAATATCTTCCATTATCTCTTCGGGACCAACCAAGGTTCTTCTTTTCTTCCTCACTTTACGATCTTCTTCTCTTTGTGTGGTTCCTCTTTCACCATTACCATTACCATGTACCGAGTAATGATTGTTGATCGAATCCATCTTGTTGAAATGTCTGTTGTGAACAACATTGAACCCATTGTGAACTTGTGATCTGGGACTTAACAATTTGTCCTTCAATTGCCTTCTTATCTGTGATCTGGGGGAAAACAAATTTCTCTTAATCTTATCCACACCGGTATCATTCATTCTGGAATCCAATTCTTGTAGTACCTTGTTACTCAACCGCTGCGAAAACTTCTTAGTCAAGATATCACTTTCAAAATTGAATTTCACACCATCATCATTTATACCATTCTCCTTATTGGTACCATCATCATTGAAAAAATTGGGATATTTCAGTTTCCTAGACTTGAAACTAAACACTGGCGACCTGGGCAAAATATACTTTGCTGTGTAGTTTTCATCATCATTATTATTACTTGTTTGTTGTTGTTGTTGTTGTTGGTATGGAATAAAACTCAAGTCTTCATCGAGTACTTGTGGTGGATTCTCCTGTTGTGGCTGTTTGAACGAGGGAAAGGATCCAGGTAACAGCGAGGTATCTTGCATTGATGTGTCCATCAATGAGCAATCCGAGTTATTCATCCCTCTGGTGTAAGTGCTATTAAAATTGGGTATACCTAATAGGTCTCTTTTTGTTGTCTATTATCTTTCTTATTATTATCAAAAGCCAAAAACAAAAAAAAAAAAATTAAATTAAGCTAATTTCCTCTTTAGGCAAAAGGTAAACATCAAAATGTCAAACAAGTTTCCAGTTCTTCATTCCAGTTTGCAGAGAGTAAAGTTTGATCAGCTTCTTTCAAATTACTACTTACAAGACAAGGGGTGATGTTTCTATAAAAAAGACATGCATCATATCTATATACAGCCCTCCTTTTCGTTTTAATTTTGAATATTTTTTTTCTTTTAACTCATCATCATCATTTCGCATCAATATGTGTTTTATCCTAAAAATCAAATAGATCCATGTTAGATTCAGCTGAATTCCCTGCTCCACCATCGAGCAGGAAGTTGGGTAAATTAAACAGGTTTTGATTGAAATAGTTGTATGACCCAAAATTTTCCAATAATAATGGATCATCCATCAAATCCCCAAATATATGTGTATTCGATGATGTTGAAGAAGGTGAGGGATTCGTAACTTCTGAACCGGTGGTCAACATCGGGGCATTGTTGATCAATGGGCTGCAATCATGCATCAGGACTGGTTGTGGAGTACAACTGGTACTTCTTTTCAGATTTGTAGAAACTTGTATACCACTTTGAGTACGTGTATGACGTTTTTTGTTTCTCTTTATGTTTTTGGTATATTTATCAATCTCATCGTACATATCTTTGAAAAAATCTGTATAATTGGGAGATCTAAACGTTTTGTCATCTGGATGGGTCTTTTCGTAAACTTCAATTGTCAAAACTGATAAAAATTTTACCAAACGACTCACATGATGCAATTTAGTACTATGACTTAGCTCTGCACATTCCAAAAACATGATAGCCACGCCAATCATCAATTTGATATCTTCTTTAGTATGTGGCATTGCCAGATCTTGTAAGCATGAACAAAATAACGTTATAAAAGCACAAAATGGGAAAAACAAACAATATTTGAAAAATTCTGAAGCTCTTGTATCAATTCTTTGACTCAATTTGATCAATAGTCTTGCACTTTCGAGACAAAGGTCAATTGAAGAAGATGTATTTTTTTTAGAATCCATATCATCAGTTGGCACCCACGAAGTCCTCGAGCTCATCCTATTTATTGTCATATGTACATAATGATATTGCAATTGGTTAAACAAAGATTGACAAACTAAAAAA
The DNA here is from genome assembly GCA_003706265.2 of Nakazawaea holstii. Classification (NCBI taxonomy): domain Eukaryota; kingdom Fungi; phylum Ascomycota; class Pichiomycetes; order Alaninales; family Pachysolenaceae; genus Nakazawaea; species Nakazawaea holstii. The sequence goes on along the minus strand of PPKU02000088.1, from coordinate 39,258 downwards.
TCGTCTGAAGTGCCATCAAACAAGCTTATAGGAGATAGGGTGCCGGAAACAACATCAATTTTTAAAATTTCGGGAAGACTCAGATACCAATCGTCTAATTTCTTGTTCAACAGTAAGACAATTTCTTCAACTTCCAGCGCCGTCTTTCCTATTAACAGTTGAGCACTGAATAATTGATTATAGGCACATGAACTGATCTCCATCAATTCCAAGAAATAAAATTTGACAAATATCAGCAAACTAATTCCCGGGTCTTCTTTGATTACCTCTGTAAGTTTCTCCTTGAGCGATTTTCTGATTTTGGTCAATTGTGAAGGTGTCTTTTGTCTAGGAGGTTTACTCACAGATTCCAAATACGCCTTTGCATCAATTTTACAAGTCCTTAAATCCACAGAATAATTGTACCAAAAATCTCTAAACCTTTCAGCTCCTATTGATGATATATCATTGTCATTCAAGATTGGAGGTTTCCCCGACCTCAAAGAAATTGCCTTATCCACTAAATAACAATGAGAAAATAACATGATACGCTTATAAGCCTCTTCAGGATCCATACCCAAATAACTTTCGTATCTGTGTAACCCGGCCTGCTGTGCTAACCTCACAGCTGTTGAAACAATCATATACAGAGCGTCGGTATTAAATGATAACTCGGTATATGCTAACAATAATAATAGCGAACGAATGGTATTGGTACCATCGCCAATAACTGAGAGTCTATGGTAGTAAAAGATACAATTTGTGTAACACTTATCTTCAATTTGTTCCAGTAGCTTGGTATCCATATTGCACTGATCCCATAATACTTTAAATTTTGGATTTATATGATAAAAATCAGCAGCTAAAGGCACACCTAGACAGCAAATGACGTTTAACAACAAAGAATCAGAATGACTGATGGTTTCTCTTTCACTCTTTTTATATAGTTGAATCAAATCTTCCTCCTCTAAATCCAAATCTACGTGTAGTGTAGTTGAAAAAATTGCTTTTAAGAAAATTTGGAAAAGCTCGAACGGTGGTAATGGGGTAACATCAGTTGAATCTACCGGGTCCATCCACTTAGTATGTGATCTCACAGCGTCATCTTTCAATTCTAGTTGTACATGTTGGTAGAATCTTATCAACTCGGAATTCTTAGAAATCTTGGATGAAATCCATTTCATTCCTTTCGGGCTGAATATAGAGAAGGATGAGTGAGTACCAAAATAATTTTGCTTTTCAACATCAAAAAAAACCGAATTATTTCCAGCTTCTCCCATTTGTATATCATCATTCATCAGCACTGAAGAGGCTTCTTTCTCTTCTATTTTCATTTTCATTTGCAGCAGCAGAGGCAGCAGCAGCGGCAGCAGCAGTGGCAGAGGCAGTTGTATCACTGCCTCTAATACGTTTCCTGTTTCTGACTTCTTTGACACGAGATCCAAAATTTGGGCCAACATTCCTTCGACATTTGCCACTCTGCTTTCAAGCGTACTTTTCTTCTCCACTGAGGACTCAACTTGAGGCTTCAACTTCAGTTTCCTCTTCTTGGGAACATGATTATAAGTACATGTAGCCTGGTAGTTGAAACAGTTTCTGCAAATCTCATTCCCATCACATTTGATCTTTTTCAGCCTACAGTTGTCACACAGTTTCTGGATTCGAAATCTCTTTGTCTCTTGGTGCGAGCTCATCGTGGTGATCCTAGATCAATTCTCTGGTATATTATGTTTTAGTCAGAAAAAAAACACAGAGACTCATTTTTTTGCCTTCATTTAAAAAACACTCATCGTACCGAAAAAAACCAACTATAGGAAATGAGACAAAATTTTTTTATAGATCTATGCGAAAGAGAGATGACGAGGCTATACAGCCATGCGAGACTGTAAGTTTAAACAAGATCTCGAGTTCCCCAACGGGGATCAACTACAGAACTACGACCGCAATATTTACAATGAGACTTTCTACACTTTTCAAGCCGTTTTTCCCAATAGTACTGGAGCGCGGGACTTCGGAAAGTAAAGATAGTATTGGGAAGCATAGAATTTTACCGAGTTGATACATCAAAGTTCATTGAAAAATGTGCTTAGATCAAAAGCAACTTTTAGAGAAAGTTTAAAACTCGATATGATTTATTATGATATCCCAGCTCGTATATCATTATTAATCAGGGGTTTCTCATTGATCGATACAATGTTGTTGCTGATATTAATATTTTTCTCAAGTTTAATCATCGTAAAGTAATTTCGTAAAATAAATAAGCCATCTATAGCAGATGATTGTTTTCTCTATCTCTATCTCTATCTTTATCTCTATCTTGTATATGTGTGTGATTATTTTTATCAAAGATTGTGTGGTTTTCTGGAGTGTAGTAACTATCGAAGTTTGTCGACAAGGGAACCGAGTGCATTCTGGTAAAGCCTTTAGAAAATTGACAGTTCCAATCTTTGGATGAACATTTCTTGCAAATTTTGTATCTGATGTACTTGACTTCATCTCTACAATATATGGAGTTATCCAATTTGGTCTTCACTATTCTCCAATCATCGCTTAACTTGTAGATATGATTTTGCCTATAATCCAAACCAACTATCTTGGAATCATCATGGAACACCCTTTTGTCAAACTCCGTCAACTGATTCGAAGCCAATATTTGTATTACCGCGTCACACCTCACTTTTCTAGACCTGCAATGGTCGCAAGAAGGTCCAGATCTTTGACGTCTTCTCTTACTTTCACCATTTTTCCTTCCACGTTTGACAACATCTTCTGTTGAAGAAGAACAGTTACTGCTAGAAGAAGGTGATGATAATTGTAAATTTGGTAAATCAGTGGGATTTGTCAAGAACTCTATTGAAGCTTTCATTGAAGTGCTCATGTTTTTTGAATCTGAAGAACCCGTGCCCAATTATATATGTGTAATTTTTTATTGTGTAAAGAAATATATCTATCCCCTTAACTTATTAGTAATAGTAGAAACCTTGTTGCATTCACTTTTAAGTGACCATAATTTTTCCACCTCTGGGGTTTCTTTGATACCAAAACAAGCACTTTTGGCCAATCTTTTGAATGAAAATTTCAGTAACAAAGTAGTCAACGGAATAGCGAGATTAAAGACCTAAACGGAACGCAAAAAGAAAAATTGTCGTCAAGGAAAAACTCTTAAAAAATAGCGTCTATTGTGTGAGATGAGTATGATGATGACACAATACTTTCAAGACGACAACCAACAGATAAACTCCACAAATTATACAAACAAAGATCTAAACGTTATATAAATACAAACGCCACGAATAATTATCACCACATTCACCTCGAAGGCACTCAAAATTTTTCCAACGATCAATACGACTCCATTTTAGATTTACAATTTATCCGTATTTTATGCGCGCCTGCTCAAATCCCTAAACATAAATGACATCATCAATATGTAATCGAATTAATACTTGGTATATATATACACGCCTTTTTTCTTGCTTATTTTTAAAATGTTTACTATATACGTGATGTTGTCAACTGAAGATGCTGCTAATATCATTTAAATCACTTTCAAAATTGGGTGACAATCTAACGTCAAAGTTGACAATGTTGGTGATTTCGTTGTTATGATATTCAATCTCAAACAATTTTACATGTCTCTTTTGAATTTTCCCTTTTAAAAAGTAGTTACAAAACAAGAATTTCCCCTGATAATCCAATATGTAATTAAACTCATGTTTCTTCAAGTTTGAATTCAACCTTTTGAATACTTGACTAAATTCCTTATTGATACCGACTAACTCTTCAAATATCAATGTGACAATTGAAGAGTTGTGAATGAAATTTTTGAAAAAATTCACATCTTTTAGACTTAAGAAATCAATGACAAAGTTCTGTAAATTCATGTTAAAGTCAACATATCCTTCGAATTGATCCAATTGACGATAAAGGAGATACAAATGAGATACTTTTAAATTGGCCAAATCCAAATAGATAAAAAGTTTAGACAATTTCAAATTCAAGATAATGGAATTCAACAACAAGATTCTCAAGTTATTTTTGTTATCATCCTTGTGACAAAAATACATGATTGACAACGAGTTCAAATTAAAATGCTTGACGAATAGCAACAGAGTTTTGAAAATTGTCAATTCTTCACCATTATCGATGATTATCAATTCTAGATTTCTAATAGCTGATGAGTCAATTTTTTCCAAGATGAGTTCAAATTCTTCTTGACTCTGATCATTCTTGATGACAATTGACAAGGTTTTCAAATTCCTGAGAGCATCATCATCATCATGGTTTTTGAAAAATTTCAAATAATCCTGGTCGAAATTTGTAGGAAATTCATCAATTTGGAAAGGAATGTAAAGTTCATCTTTTCTACTTGTTCCTAAGTTGTCCAAGTCATACGTGACAGCATCCACATCAATCTCTTTAGTGCAACTCAAATTGATAAATTCAAATTCAAACCTTTTATTTGTCCTCAAAAAACTCCGCAATTGTACTTCGTTATTGATAATCGTATAATCATTCCTATGACTATAACCGGGCAAATAGTAGATCTTGCAATATAACCTGGACATAATGATCTTGTTGAATAGTTTACATGTCATGGATAATGACAACATATCATCTCTAGTCAATGAGTCTAGGATCATGTCTAGACATTGCGGAGGTAGTTGTAACATCATGTCAAATGATTAAAAGGATACGAGTCGACGACAGTGTGAGTTTTGTGATTGACATTGGTTGCTCAATGGGTTCTCTATTTGCTTACCCTTTATCTCAAGTGGTAAGTGATAGATTTATTATAGAAATTGGAGTTGTAAGGTTTTCCTTCTCAGCTCTTTTTTCCTAATTGTAACAATTTTTGTGTTTTTTCTTCAAATTCAAAAATTTTTAGCAGATGTAAAAGTCGTATTTGAACAATTATTGGCTGGGCGCCTAATGGTTCTTGTAAATGAGAACGTATATAATATTCAACTACAAGTCCGATATGTCGGATAGGATTGATTGGTTATGGTAAATCTACAAAAGTTTATAATTCGGCTTTTTTTGAAAACCTTTGCTTAGTTGGTTTTACGAAATATAAACTATCAAAGATGAATTTTCTATTCTGCACACAATTTTTCCCAATCTTGTGGTAATTCCCAAGTCTTGTAAACATCCGGCATGACATTTATCTGCATTGCTAATCCTGCCTCCATATGCCAACCGATATGACAGTGTAATGGCCAAACCCCTGGATTGTCCAACACTACTCTGATCAAGACGTATCCATAACCGGAAACGTTGACAGTGTCCCTTTTCATCGCGTGTGTATTGATCGAGCCATAATCACGATACGGTTTGAAATATCCTTGACCAAATTTCAATACCCAGAATTTGTAACCATGTAGATGGAAAGGGTGTGATCCATCATCATAATTGTTTATCAATATGTCTACCGTCTTGGTCTCGTTTGTAGTCAATACCAATTGGTTTTGATTAACACCAAAATCTGAAACTAAAGAGACCCCTTTTGTCTCTATATCCGATTTTATTGATTCTATCAATGTGTTTGATCCAATTAAAGGTTTATAATTGACATCGTTCATATACCCCAATGATATTGCTTGGGCTTTGATTTGAAATGATGAATCAATCTGATAAAAATGATCCATTTCTGGTAGTGATTCTTGTAATAACGGCATCAATAGAGTTTCATTCAAATCACGACACCTGACATTTGGATGTCCATATGCAGAAGTGTTCAGTGATATTGTTGTTGATATTGGGAATGGAACATCCAACGCAACAGGGTTCACTGAGATGATCAGTTTCAAATCAAGATCCAAATTCGGATTATCATAGGCAAAGCAAAATGAGTTTAATTTTGCCCTCAAATAAAACAAGTTGGAATCAGATCTTTGGTCAGTGGTGATGATAACAGAATATCTCTGGGCCACTGCGATTCTCAAAACATCCAACTCCAATGATTTAACATTGGTTCCATCTCCTTCGACAACGTTTAAAAAATGATCATCAATACTGAAATCAACCTCCAGGAAAAATCCAACGTTGATCAATCGCAATCGGTATTTCAAATTCTGCTCGAATTGATAAACATGACGACCACCTAAATTTTCACTACATTTCAAATCAGTCTTGGAACAATCATAAACTCCACTTCCTTGAATCAATCCATTATCCGGGGTAGGCTCGGTGTTTTCATTCCCACTGGCAAGATAATCACCCAAATACGAATCTGCCTTCTTGTGATACCAATCTCCAAACATCACAATGACATCATCATCATAAGTTTGTCCATTTCGCTTCATTATTTTATCTTCCTCGGGAGAATGGATGATAAATGGACCGAATAAACCATCGGCATATTGCGTCGAGTAATGAGAATGATACCAGTAGGTACCCCATTGATTTTCACCTATCTTGAATTTGTAACTCATAGATTTTCCCACTCCAATGTCACATTGATTTACTCCTGAAGACCCATCATAAAAATTTGTACCATTTTGATATAAACCATGGAAATGTATAGTGGTTGGTTCTATGCCTACATTTTTCACATTTATAACTACATCATCACCAGCGTTGCATTCAATTAATGGTCCTGGGAATTGCCCATTGATAACTGTCAAATTTCTCCATACTCCATCTGGCAGTGCTTCTATCGTTGATATCTCAAATTCGAAAATTCTCAATTGTTTTCCAAGAGAGCTGAAATTTTTATCAAGTTTATAAGCTTTGTTTGTATCCAACTTCCATGATTGGTCATATACTGCCCTGTTGAAATCAGTTCGATCAAAAATTGGCTCAATTGGAGGATTTTTCTCATGTGAAATGAACTTGAATTCTAAGAAAACCAAAAATAGCAGTGCCGATAGTATTATGGATAATATTATGTTCAATTTGCATCGACTGTAGATTGACTCATCCATGTCCTCGTCATCATCAACAAAGAACCTTTTTTTCTCTGAAATTTTCACATCAGACAATTCAATATTGTCAGAATACAACGGAGTAGAGGTGGAATTGTCATTGGGTACAGTTGAAGACAATCTATCATATTTGAAAAATGTTGAAAAAGCCTTTAATCTATTCATTGCTCGATGATGATACTATAGTGAGATGTGTTATCAAACCAATATCATATCAAAACATAACAGGAACTTATCACGTCCGGCATCATTTTAATACAAATTGTTGATCGTCCCCGAATAGTAGTGTGAGTTTGAAACATCATCATCAATAAATAAATCCATCCCACTTCAACTGCGTGCGTGCGTGCGTGCCTTTGCGCAGAAAACGTGCGCATTTAATTTCATGAGATTTCATTATGATTTTTGAGACATTTGGTACAGATGAATAATTGGACACTTGCCATTGGACGAGATCTGTTTTGTTTATACGAATCTAATGTTTTGAGTTACGGTCCCCGATCTCGATATGCATAGTAAAAATGGGTTTTAATTGTCAACGTGTGTGTGTGTTCTGAGCAACCAGAAGAAAAAAGAATTTCGTTCCCCATCAAAGTTGTATATATACGGAGTTTCATTTTATATGAGCCGTCCGGTGCAAATGCTTCTTTTGTCTTACATGCGAAGGATCATCGGTTTAACAATGGAATAGTAATGTAACCACGTTCTCTTGTAATTGAAAAACCACAGGTCTCCAACAAGGGTCATTTCTCAGTTGTTCAATCTACAGTACAGTTGTATATAAATCTGGCTCAGATCCCATCACAAAATAAAGTGAAGATCTTCAAAGACAGAGAAGCTAATAAGTACTAGAGATTCAAGGAAGAAAATGTTACCAAAAAGTTTGTTATCATCTTTGGCGTTTGCTGGCTCAGCAATGGCAGCAGCAAGGAGTTATTCCACCTATCAACCTTCATTGACAGAAGTCGAGCTGTCAGCAGCCACAGCAGTAACCGACCATATAACGTCTGATGTCAAGGGTAAGGTGTTTGATAGGTATGTCATTATTTGGTTAGAAAACACTGATTTCGATAAGGCTTATGATAATGATGATATGCAAGCTTTACTGAAAAATGGTATTGTTTTGAGTAATTATTTTGGCTTGTCACACCCATCTCAAGAAAACTATATCGGAGCTGTTGCCGGAGATTATTTTGGATTGGGTAGTGATAACTTTGTTGAACTTCCAGCTAATGTCTCATCTGTAGTGGATTTATTGGAATCCAAGGGTATTTCATGGTCAGAATATCAAGAACATATGCCATATACTGGTTATGAAGGTTTCCAATTCAAAAATCAAGAAACTGGTGCAAACGATTATGTTAGAAAACACAATCCAGTGGCTTCATTGAAATCAGTTTCCGATGATCCAAATAGATTGGCTAATGTTAAAAACTTCACTGAATTTTATACCGATTTGGACAACAAGACCTTACCACAATGGATGTTCATCACTCCAAATATGACTAATGATGGACATGATACAACCATTGCCGTTGCATCAAAATGGTCAAGAGATTTTTTGACTCCGTTATTGAACAACACTTACTTCATGGAAAACACATTGATATTGTTGACATTTGATGAAACGGAAACTTATTCGATTCCAAATAGAATTTACGCATTATTATTAGGAGGTGTTATTGATGATTCATTAAAAGGTACAGAAGATGATACATTTTATGATCATTACTCAGAGATCACCACTGTGGAAGACAATTGGGATTTACCTCATTTAGGAAGGTATGATGTCGATTCAAACGTTTTCCAATTAGTTGCTAACAAGACTGGCTGGGAAAACAAACAAGTTGATACCACAAATTTGTTCAACAATCAATCATATGACGGATATTTAAGTGATGATACTAAACCATTACCAGTACCAAATGTTACCGCTATTAATCAAAATGGTAAAGGTGTCTTACCAGAAATCGCCAAAGTTTGGGGTGCTCTGTGGAGCTCAGAAGTTGGTTCATCATCATCATCAGCATTACCATCATCATCATCACCATCAGCATCATCGGTGACTTTGGTATCAGCATCATCAGCGGCTAACACAGTATCTACAAGCTCCACAAGTTCCACCAACGGTGCGAGTAGTGCTTCAAAGACCAGCTCATTGGCTGCTACTTCTGCTTCATCTACTCCTCTCTGTGTTGAGTTAGGTGATGACATTGAAGAATTCTTGGAAGCTTGCTCGAAGTATTTCGGACAAAGTTGGAAAAATCAATTGACTAACCCATCAAGCATTAGAAACCCATCAACTATACCATTGTGTGTCATTGAACAAGATGGAGAGAAATATTTAGAGACAATTTTATCTTATTTCCAAAAATTACAACAACAAGCCCTGAAGAAGATATTCCATTTTGCCGCAGATACTAATCTGACAAACTCATCAAGTTCGTCTGCCGCAGCATCATCTTCAACCAATGGTGCTAGTAATTTAGGTATGAACATAGGAGCCTTATTTGGTGCCTTGATATTGTTGTTACAAATGATTTAGATCAAATACAAATAAAACCCCAAAATTTTTTTATAAATGTTTTAATTTTTATTGTTGTTTTCAAATTATATATTGTAATAATAAACTAGAAACGCTTACTCTTGGATGATGTTTGTCAATTTAGCACTCAATTCCAATTGTGATTTAATAGAACTTGCCAAATATTCAATCATCAACGTATCTTGAACATGGGTGTTAAACAATTTTTCCAATCTTTCATTTGAAATTGAGTTTGGTTTATGATTCAAATTCTCCAACAAAAATTTACCAATCAATTCGTCACCTTTCAAATTACCTCTCAAGACACCATCAACGTAGTTTGAAACTTGATCTATCAATTGGTCGATATTGTTGATCTCATCACTTAACTGTCTCAATTCACTTGATGATCCTATTGGTAATTGAACACGTTGATCTTCATTTGATGCAGCTTTCCTTAACCATTTCAAAGCAACCAATTCAGAATCATCTAATTTGACTTCATTGGCAATTGGAGTGAAGATGAAAGAACCTGATCTTTCCAAATTTAATGCACTAGCCATTCTTCCTGTGGCACCAACTTGTGATCCGATAAAAGTATTTATGACCGGTGTTATAAGTTCTCCTGTAGATTTATTTATTGTATCAACTGTTAAATGAATGGCAGGATATGGTTTAGTACCCTCTGCACTTGAATAGAATGAATGGATCAAACCAGTGAATGAATCAATCTGTGAATTAATTGCAAACCATCCAACAATCACCTCTTTTGGACTGGCACGTTTATGTAATTGGTACAACGCCTTGTGTTGGTTATCTGTAATAATAACTTCCTCTCCATCTTCCTCATGTGGAACGATATATGCATCTTTCACCTCGATTTCTGAGCCATCGTCAGATCTGCTACCCAATAACGTTCCAATGATTCTCTTGTCTTCGTTGGTGTTATAAACAGACTCCAACAATTGTAACAACAGTGGTGACTGTATCGACACCTTGATCGGAGATGTAGAGTTTGTCAGTGTTTGTGTTCCTAAATTAGGTCTGACTATATGTAAAGCTGGTGATTCCTGAGACATGATTTCGATACTTTGATCCTCTTGTACTCTCTTCTTCTTCTTCTTCTTCTTCTTCTTTTTTCAAACGAAAAAATTTAAAAAATTTTCCAAAAAGAAGAAACTGAGTGACCAGATTTACACTTGGAGTACCTGAGCAACACGTGTAAATACTGTCCCTAAGTAAAGCCTATAAAAAGGCATACGCCACACTTCAGTTGACTAGATAACAAAAAGATAACCATATCAAGGCATGTTGTTTCAAAACTCACAATTACTGGTTATGACAATAACCTGTACATGATACCGATCCATCCTGAACTTGAACCTGTTGGGTGCCTTGCTTTCTTCTGCTATACCTTTGTAATTGAGGTATACGCCTTGTCAAACTTGACACAATCTGCTATCAATCAATCAAAAAACTTGTTGTTTGCCTATCAGCGCCAGATTTTTTTTTTTGCACATCCATAATTAGCAAGTCGGTCCGTCCGTCATCTGATTTAGGCGTTATCATAGACTAGATAGGAGTAAAAGGCGTTGTTATCATTGTCTAGAATTTTAGTAAAAGGGTCTTGTGTGCACAAGCTTACCACATTTGCAATCTAGAATCATGTTGCATTTTTGGTAATATATATATTTGGTACAAATTGAGATTGGCGGCCACATTTTTCACAACGCTGTTTTGATAGTTCATCAAATATACACAAGCATGACAAAGAGTATAAATGATATTGAAAAGACAACTTATGACGTTGAAGTCATCGATGAGATCGACTCCCCTGATGTAGAGTCAGGCTCAACGGATGTGAGAGAAGAAGTAGATCCACATACGGGTATAAAGAGAGCTTTAAAGACTCGTCATATTTCTATGATGCTGTTGGCTGGTATTATTGGACCTGGTGTCTTTATCGGTATGTGTTTTCATTATTAAGCAAAATTTCCATTATACACACATAAAATGTTTTACTAACTAACTAACAAACTGTTGGGAATAGGTTTTGGTAATGCATTACATCAAGGTGGACCTGTTGGATTAATCGCTGGGTTTGTTATCGTTGGAGCATTGGTGTTATCAATGATGACATCGATTGGTGAACTTAACACATTGTTCGATTTCAATTTTGCCACTCATGGTAATCGTTGGGTTGATCGTGGATTTGGTGCCACTGTTGGTTGGTATTATGTCTTACTTTGGATTTGTAATATCATCAGTGAATATGTTAGTTTAACCAGTGTCACTGCTTTTTACAGTGATAAAGTTCCAGTATGGGCTTGGTTTTTGATTTTTTATGGTGTCTTTACATTTTATCAAACTTTAGGAGTACAAGTCTTTGGTGAAGGTGAATATATCTTGTCATTTCTCAAGATTTCATTTTTATCCGGGTTTTATTTATTTCTGATCATCTTTGCCGCAGGCGGTATCAAAGATCATTCCCCTGGTAACCCATTCCATGATTACCCTTTACTGCATGGTTTCAAAGGTATTGCTAATTCCTTTGTATATGCCGGTGTCTTTTACAGTGGTGTTGAAGCAGTCTCATTAACCGCAAGTGAAGCAAGAGATCCAAGAAGAGCTATTCCAATTGCCGTTAGACAAACAATCTTCAGAATTTTATTTGTTTATATAGGTGCTAGTATTGCCTATGGTATTACCGTTGCTTGGAATGATCCTGGTTTGTCTTCAGCTAATAAGACGATGAAATCACCAATGACTATTGCGTTAACAAAAGCCGGTTGGGACAATGCAGGATATTTCGTCACAACAATGGTTATGGTTACATGTTTCAGTTCTGTTAATTCGGCAATTTACATCTCCAGTAGACAATTATTCCATTTAGCTGTTAATGGTCAAGCTCCAAAGATCTTCACAAGAGTTGATAGAAGAGGTAATCCATACGCAGCTGTCCATACATGTCATTGTCTTGGTGCATTATCAATGTTGTCATTAGGTTCGACTGCATCGGTAGCATATACTTATATCGTCAATTTGGCCGGTGTCGCGTCGTTTATCGTTTGGGCTGCTATTTCATTCACTCAATACAGATTTAGAAAAGGTTGGTTATTACAAGGTCATACCATTGAAGAATTACCATACGTGGCACCATTTTACCCTTATTCACAATTATTCGGTGTTGGTTTAGGTGCTGTGTTGTGTTTAGTTCAAGGTTGGACCGTTTTCAAACCATTTGATGCTGGTGATTTCGTCGATTATTACATCTTGTTACCATTATTCCCTATACTGTGGTTTTTGTTCAGTTATTTTGGTAAATCCAGATGGATCAAATATGAAGATATGGATTTCGAAACTGATATTAAACATAGAGAAATCGTTGTGGAAAAGACTTCCAGGATGAAATCTTTCTGGAATAATATGTAATTAAAAAGATCAAGCCAATTATATAGAACTGTATCTGAAGTTGAATTCTTATTTTGTTTGATATATCAATTGTAGAATATTAATATTATCATAACGTACTCATCCAGACTTGAATTACATAACCGTCATTTCAAGAAACATCAAACGAGATATCACTATGCGTTCTAAAAATATGAGCAGTTATTCCACCAGACATATACATTTCAAGAACGAATACACAACAAATTTGACAGATGATCAAGATGTATTGAATAAAAACAACTAGTGTTATGAAACAGAAGACAAGAAAATCCCTATAAAATAACAAGAACAACAACAAGAACAACAATGGATGATATGAAATTGAAAATGAGAAAAATGCCAATTTATGAACAGAATAATATCCCAATCCCGCCTTAAGAAACCTGAATTGAATCACCTGGGACCCCCAACAACAACAATAATAATAATAAAAATGAAAAACACAAATAACAAACACAAAGAAGTAAAGGGACAAAAGATAAAGATAACGATAGAAAACACACACACACAAACACACACACATAACATAACATATATAGAAACACAACACAACAAAGGATGGGAATTATTATTACTCTTTTCTTTCTCAAATGACACCTCTGAACAAGATACTGAATTCATCACCAGTATCGACATCTGCTAAGAACAGTTCAACATCAGCGATAGTATTCTCACTGAACAAACCACTCTTTGTAGTTCTTAAACCTTCTTTTGCAGCTTCAACTATACTTTGCTTTCTCAATTTATTCAATTTCTTCTCCTTCTTGTTCTTTCTAGTTTTTTTAACAAGACTACCATTTTCAAATTTGACATGTTTCTTATGATGATGATGATGAGCACCACTAGTTGTATTTGTTTTCAAATTTTCAGCAATATCAAGTTTATTTACCAATCTCTTATTACTATTATTCATTGAGTATTTTTTCAATTGTTCCATAGAATCAACAACCGTTGGTACATAACCTTTATTTCTGAAAGCGGATAATGGGATTTTCTTACCAAAAATGAATCCAACGTTATCAACTTCATTAGTGATTTCTTCTTCATCTTCTAACCCACTCATGTTTAATAAATCATCAATCAGCATTGGTTCATCTGCGGCAGAAGCAGAAGAAGCAGGATTTAATTTACTCTTTTGATATGACATTGATGTTGAACGAGGTTTCTTCAATTGTCCATTGCTACCAGTAGCAAATGGTAATATATGAGATTCCGGTTGTAATGATCTCGTTGACAAACCATCAATGATACCAAATGGTTTATTATTTTCAGAAGTTTTCCATTTACCTAATAATGGAGGAGCAGTTTCTGAAGTTGATAACACTTCCTTAGCAACCATCTTGTTACCATTCAGTTTCTTATTCATTTTCTTAGGCAACGATGTGTCTTCATCTGTAGAATCTCCACTGTGTAATTGTTGCTCAGTGATCAGTTTCAAATGGATTTCATCGTTGTCATCATCTTCATCACTTTCTTCCTCACTCGAGGAGTAAAATGAAGAATCATCATCATCATCGTATTCATTCTCAGATTTTTTAACATAGGGCCAATGAAACTCATTTCTAGAATCACTATTGACTGAGAATTTCCTCTTGGAAATCTTGTGACGACGTGATGATGTTGCGCTTGAATCTTGATCTTTAAATGGCATGTTGAAAAATGTTAATTCATAATTTTCTTCATCAAAATCGGAAACTAATTTCTTTTCCACCTCATCATTATCATTATCGAACAATATTGAATCCTCTGAAAGATATTTCAAAAACCCATCTTCTTCTTCATCTTCTTCATCATCAATCAGTTTCAATCTGATCGTTTGTGGTGAATCAAATTCTTTGGTAATGGCATTAGTTTCCTCTTTTAATAAATAATTTTCATCATCTTCGTTTAAATCATCCTCTGCATTTTCAATCAATTCATCATAATCATCAATATCCTCTTCACCTTCAAAACTCAAGTTATCAAATTCATTGGCGTCTAATAATTCTTCACCTGGTTCACTATCGTCATCTTCATCATCATCCATTGCTAATTCTAAATCATCATTATCATTCTGCAATGTCAGGATCAATTTGGCATCATCAATCTCATAATCTTCATCAGAATTAATCTCATCTTCTTTGATCTTAGGCACATCCATCATAAGATGATTCTTTAACAAATTATTTTCAGACAACACAGTAGCGTCATAACTATTATCCATCAACTTGAATTCAGTTTCAGGTATCTCTTCTCCAAGATCTTCTTCATCTTGTTGCAATTTGGAATCTTCAATTTCATTTTTCTTTCCCTCTTCATCATCATCATCATCGTTTTTAGCTCCAATTTTAAATGTCTCATTACCATAACTATCAAATTGAAATTGGAAATCAAACTCAGTGACAACTTCATCTTTATCACCGTCATCTCCGTCTTTATTTTTGAATTCCACCAACTCTGTCTTGACCGTTGGCTTTGGATACTTCTTTGACAGATTTGTCTTTCTTGGATTCTTCCTAGATTTGGCAGCTTTTATCGCTCTTGCCTTTTTCTCCTTCGTCAACAGTACAAAATCCACATCTGAATCATCTTCTGAAGACATATCATCATCATCGTCATCATCTGAATCTGATTCTGAAGATGATGATGGCCCCATTATCGCATTCATTTCTACATTTTTCTCCTCTTCATCACTGGAAGTATCAAACACGGGCACATTATGGAAATTTCTTTCATCTTCAGATACACTCGATAATGAACTATCCGATGCCAAACTAAACCTTCTTGCGGACTTGGGTATTTTCAGTGTCGTGGTCTTTCCATATTTTTTCAGCGTTTGTTGCTTGATCTTTTGTATATTTTTACCACCAACTACCCCTGGTGAAGCTGTGGCTTTACCACTTTTTCTAGCAGTCTTCCCCAGCATGTCAAAAGTATTATTATTATTACTCCTTCAGCGAATTAATAACTGATAAACCCTTTGTACTCTTTCAATTGCTGCTGAATCTTCTACTTATCCACCCTTACAAGTTACACCACGTACGCTTTTAAAGAATAGTGTTATCTGCTCTGTGTGAAAAATTGATTGTTATGCGATGGATCTTTAGAATTCAACGCTGTATATACTAATCTCTGTGAAAATTGAGCAGACTCTCTTGGTATAAGCTAGATACGATACAATGTATAATGAGTTCCCCACTCTATAGAATATATAAACTGATGATATACCCTGTATGCTGTGTATCTTGTGATATGTTTGTACAGTGTTTGATAATTGTTTTTTTAAAAGAGTAAAAAAAAAATTTTCCATCGGCTGCCGAAAGGGGCAATACAGGGGCTACGCCGATATATGCTTTTACTACTGGTGATGATGATGATGATGCTTTTAGTAAATATATACTACATACGATTCAACTGACAATGGAGTTGTTCAACTCATCAATGGTATAATCCAAGATGAAGCTCTGTTCTATCAAGTCGTTTAATCTGCTCATGTGTCTTTCATTATACGCAGTCAAGATCTCAACGATGTTTTTAATTCCCGGTATCTTGATCAATTCTTCAATTTTATAATTGATCAATATCACTTTGATCAATTTCTGACTTATTTCAAACGTCTTATTATTGACATTCCAAGATTTGATCCTTGTCAATAATTGTAACAATTGATCCTGGTTCAATTTAGCAATACAATCTTCTAATTTGAAAGAACCGATTAAACTATCTTCATCTTCATTTGCAGCAATTGAGGATTTAACCACATTGTATAATCTCATTGGATGGTTTAAAGTCAAGGCTAACAAAAACGCATTTGGCCAATCGTTATCATAGATGTAATTTTGTAATGATTGTTCATTTTCCACTTTTAATTTCTCCTCTTGTTCTCTTATTGCAATTAATTCATCTGTATTATCCTTCCAAATGGAGATTTTACCATCTGCATCACCGGTAATGAATTTGTTCAATTCATCACAGTATAATGACCATATTCTATTATCATGATTATCTAAAGTTGTTAAACTTTCACCGTTTGATGCATCCCATAATTTGATTAATCCATCAGCACCAGTGGTGACAACTTGCTTTTGATGATTTAAAAATGAGACATTTTGTACCGAATTGGTATGACCTTCAAATGTCTTTAAACAATTGAAATCATTTAATGACCACAATTTACACAATTTATCACCGGAACCTGTTAATATCAATTTATCATAACTGGAAAATTTGATATCCCATAAACCACGTTTATGACCTTTCAATATACCAATAATTTCACCAGTTTCCAAATCCCAAACTTTACCAGTCTTATCAAAACTTGCACTGGCAATGAATTCATCATTTGGTGAAACGTCAAGGGCATTAATATCCTTATCATGCAGTTTCCTCGTGTACACTGAACTCTTCACCATGATTGGTTCACCATGATATGTTGAAAATTTTGGTATACTCCATTTCTTGATGGTTAAATCTGATGAACCAGTGATTAAAAAATTTGGTTGTTTATCAATTGGAGTCTTTGGTAATGCACAACAAGTTACCGAGCTGGAATGACCGATGAATTTGGCATAAACTTCAAATTTATCAATAGAATCATTATAATACCATAATGTACTTTCATTATCCTTAGAACATGTCAGTAACCATCTACCATCGATGGTGGAATCCAACCCATTCAATAAATCACGATGAGATTCATAAAGTTCAAATTCAAATGGCTTATTAGGATCAACAATTCTTAAAGATGGAGAATTAGTAGCCAACAGTAATTTATCAAAATTAGGTCCAACTAATTTCAAATCAGCAATGGTACCATGATTACCAGCTATTCTTTTCGATATAGGTAATGGTTTTTGCAATGAGTCGATTCTTAATTCAACAAGGGATTGATCTGATAAGACTAATGTGAGTTGTGATTCCAAAGTGTGTAATACATTGATGATTACCAATTCTTCAGAAGTTTCTAAATGTTGAGGTGATGTACAACACAATTTCAAAGTTTCCAGATCCCAAATTTTCAACAAGTTATCATTACCTGCTGTATAAATATATTCCTTGTCATTTATTGAGATGAATCCACAACTTTCTATTTGATGCTTTGTTAAAATTGTATTATTCAATTTCCTCTTTGTACTGTTAGTGGATTGATAAATGTTTAAAATTTGATCTCTACCACCACTGATCAATAAACTCCCATCATTGTTAAACCCACAACCTCTTATTGTAGAATTATGATCTTGGAAACTTTGTACATTTTTCCTCTTGACCAAATCCCATATTTTCAAATTCCCCATGATATCACCACTAACGAGAAACCAATCTTGAGAATTCAACTCTCCATGGAATGCTAAACTGGATATCGTAGTACCATGACCTTTTAATGAATGTGTCACGTACCCATTTTCAATATCCCAAATGGTGATAACACCATCACTACCACCAAATGCAAATAAAGTGGATGTCTTATCCACAGTTGATATGTATACAGGTGATGATAATTTGAAATTCTTGATGAAAACCTGATTCGCCACATCGTAGATACGTAATTGTTGTGATTGAGAAATGACCAGTAAATGCTGACCATCTGGAGTTATTTGTAATGAAGTTATCAATTCCCCATCCACTTCAATCTTATTCAATATGGTATTCGTTAATGGGTTTGATATTATGACATCTTCCAATAATGGGGTCACCAACGTGGCACCGTCTTGGGAGATGGACAGAGAACATCCTCCTAGATAGAAGGGGACTATATCTGAGCTCTTGAAAGCGGTGATCAAATTGTTCATATTGTCTTCCTCTTGTCTTCTTGTACCTCTTCTCTTGTCTTGTCTTTTGTGTGTGAAAAAATAAAAAAATTTTCAGAAAAAAATTAAAAAACTTTCTTCTTGTCCCAAAGAGGTAGTTAGGGGCTGCAATGAGATTCAGTGTTATACTTCTGTTATAGATAATTGATTTATATATGCAAAGGTGGTGGTGGTAGTAATACGGAACTCTATACATCATCATCATTCATATTGAATCCAAGTCTTTTAGAAGTTGCATTCATCTGTTTATCAAGTTCCACTTCGAACCCATTATCTTCCATACCAAATAAATTATTACAAAATTGTTTGAATTTAAAAGTTTGAAATAATACTTCATTGACCAATGTTATCAATTTGATAATGATCAAGTTATAAATTGATTTCCAATTGAATCTTATTGAATCACCACCTGCTTTCAAGCGTAGACTTATTCTTCTTGAATTTTTGATCAGGATACTGGACATTATACCAATTCTATTACTTGGTGAACCATTTTGTAAATTTAATAATTGTAACATTCTAATACATCGACTTAAAAAAACCAATTCCAAGGGGAACTTGTCAGTATTTGCAAAGAAATTTTTCATTTGATTTTTCAAAAAAACATTCATCTCCTCTGATGATTTATATTTTGACATTTGCTCTTGCAGTATTTGTGGTTTCGCCAACATTATCCCCGAGAATAATTCTGGTGATCCTATCCCCCATTTAGTTACGATTTTTTTAATCTCTGTGAAATTCAATTCGAATAAATTTTTCCAAAGATTGGCATATTGCAATCGGAATTCATCTGGTAATGTAACGTAAAGACCATGATCTAAAATGACTAATTTATCCCCTTTCAACAATAAGAAATTCCCCGGGTGTGGATCACAATGGACAAACCCCCATTCAAAAATTTGTCTTGCAAAACATGTGATCAAATTATCCATCACTTTTTTCTTGTTGTAGTAGTTCCCACCGTCTGATGATGATAACTTGTCAAAGCTATCACCATTGATATATTCACTGATTAATACCCTCTTGGAATGATAAATCAATTGTGGAATATATATATCATTCTTCATACTTGATGATTCAATCAATTTTATGATTTTTTGCGTATTTCGATATTCAATATTGAAATCACACTCTTCCTCTAATTTCGTTGAAATATAATTCGATATGAATTGTAATGGCATATCGAATGCATATGCGTATAATCTCATCATCAATCTATATGAGAATAAATCCAGTCCCATTTGTTTCTTTATGGAATCATGTTGTATCTTGATTGCTATCTCTTGCCCCGTCAGTTTCCAAATTCCCTTATGAACTTGTGCGATACTAGCACTGGCAATTGGCACTTTATCAATCTCAATTAGATCCTGATAATTGACACCCATTTCCTTGATAAGCAATTTTTCAATCATTGCCCAATCATCACTTGGGGCATCATCAAGGAATTTTTTCAAAACTTGTTGAAACTCCGTGGGGAACATTGATGATTGCATCGATATGATTTGTCCCAACTTGATGTATAATCCTCGATTACCACTTATCAATTCGTATAATCTATCGGCATTCTTGCGATGATTTGGAAGCTCGGAGAACTTGTTATCATACATTATCAACGTGGAATAATATATCGTTCGTAATGATCTAGTTATTGCATTTTCAAAGTAAAAATGGTCAATACTGTAACATACACCAACAGATCCAGTGGCGTATACAGCAAATTTCAACACTTTACGTCTCCTGACTGGTGGTTTGACACCAATAGTGGCATATGCTCTTATCGGTTTCCACAATACCTTCATACCTATCTCCTATGTATGACCTCTAGTACTATTTATACTTGTATATGCAACTTTTTACAGAGAGATGTGTTTTTGCCTTTTTTTTTTTTCTTCGATTGCCACTTTGATAAGTCATCTAATTGTTATACAGATACATATACATCACCTTTCATTGACATCACCAAGCTTAAATTCAAACTTTTCTAAATGATCCTTCCTCACTAAGTTATCTTCATCATAAAGTGTTTTTTCTAAATATGTAACATTCCCCGATTTATCCAATAGTATTACAGTTTGAGTCCTTGTTCCATAATAATTGCCAAAGAACTGATCGTCCCTCTTGACAGTCTTGATCGGTGGTATGTATATCGAATTCTTCAACTCATCCATCGATTCCTCTTTAAGATCATTCGTGCTTAGTATCTTGAACAATTCTTCTATTAATAAATCCTTGTCTTTTATATCCTTGGTCATCAACTCATTCATGAGCTTTTCTCCCTTGTTCACTTTAGGCCAAGGATTAGTGATTGCAGAGTTACTCAATCCAAAGACATCACCACTACTAAACACCTTCTTTGCACTTTTGTTTGATACAACTTGTAATCTATGATCATCATCAAGCAAATTCCCATATACAAAACTGAACAGTCCAATATCTTTATGGTTCTGCTCGTAAAAATCTTCGAAATCTTGCTGTGAACCATTGAGGAAGATCAGTGGTAACCTTCCCCTACTGACTTTACTCACCTGAGTCGGCAGCAGCAGCAGCAGTATTGATGGTGTTCTGTAATTAACAAGAGAACAAACTGATCCATTCTCGATATTTAATCCAATCCATGTACCACCATCACTCCTTGCCAAATCGTATGGAGATATAATGGAATTATTTAAAGTCAGTCTCAGTGTTTTTCTTATGAAATATTCATCTCTATTAGATATCAAGATGAATGGGTATTCTGTTGATTTATCAATAGAACATAGTACAATACACATTTCCCTATATATATCTCTATATCGTACAATAAACAATCTGATAACGAATAATAAAAGAAAAAAAATTGCGATGGAATTTTTCCCGTTTGTGTATCGGCGGCTAATACGATATCCATCTCTTTGTTTTGGTTTTGTTAAATATAAAAGAAAAAATTTGTTCACATAGGCAAAAGAGATATAATAGCTTCAATTAATATGACATCCAGTGATGATGATGAACAACTGAAACTTTTAAACCAAGAAGAGACTGTTTACAATGCTCAAAGTTACAACTCATTAAGCGCTTCCATATCCAACACTGTGGATTCCATTTTCGAAGATCATAGTCCATTACCAAGACATACAACTTTGGTTAATGAATTGAGATTCATACTGAAAAATTCATCATATTTAATCATAACTTTTCTTTTACAATATACGTTGATTTTAAATTCCACTTTATTCGTTAGTAGATTAGGATCATATGAATTAGGAGCTATATCATTATCGATAACGACTTTTTACATCTCGGGACCTTCATTAGTGAATGGGGCATCATCATGTTTAGATACTTTATTATCACAAAGTTATAGCGCCAAGAATTATAGATTGATGTCATTATATACACAACGATTCACATTGATGATGCTTTCCAGTGCAATACCATTATTTTGTCTTTGGTTTTCTTCATCAATTTGGTTGAAATTTTTGATACCTGATGCTAAAATTGTCGAATTAACTGCAATTTTTTTAAAAATTGTTGCATTTGGATATCCGGCATTGGTTATGTTTGAAGTTGGTAAAAGAGTATTACAAGCACAGGGGATTTTCCATGCAACTCTTTACATCTTGTTGATAACAGTACCAATTAATTGTACGTTGAATTATTTATTGATTTGGAATGTCAATTATAGAATTGGATTCATTGGTGCTCCAATAACTTTAGTTCTGAGTTATTATATAATGGCAATCTTGTTATACCTATACATTTTCTTGATCGAAGGTAGACAGTTTTGGACAGGTTTTGAAATACAAAATTGTTTTAAGAATTGGTCGAGATTAATTTCATTGGCAATACCTGGTGTTATCATGATCATTAGTGAACTGTTGGCATTTGAATTATTGACATTTTTCAGTTCACAATTTGGTGTTGCCGGTTTAGCTTCACAAAGTGTTGTATCATTAATGGCATCATTTGCATTTCAATTACCATTTTCCATGGCTGTTTGTTGTTCAACAAGAATTGCCCATTATATTGGAGCAAATTATCAACAATCACTGCAATTAGCAGTTAAACTGGCAATGACTTCATCGATATTATCAGGTGTTGTTAATTTCAGTTGGATTTTTTTTGGAAGATTTAAAATTGCCAATTTTTTTTCAAAAGATCAAGATGTTATCCTGTTAATTATACAAGTTTTCCCAGTAGTGGCATTGATTCAAACATTTGATTGTGTCAATGTCTTGAGTGCCGGTTGTTTAAGAGGACAGGGAAGACAAAGAATTGGTAGTGTATTAAGTTTTCTCAGTTATTATATCATCGCCACACCTGTGGAAATCTTGTTTGGGTTTTATATGGGTAAACAAGTTTATGGATTATGGTTAGGATTGGCAATTGGAGTTGGATTCTTAACGTTGAGTGAATTCTTATGTGTTGTCTTTAGTGATTGGGAAAAAATCATTGATGATAGTAATAAGAGAAATTCAGATGATTGATGGGGTGTATATAGTGATGTATGTGTATTAAAGTTTATAGATTAATAGATGGATTGTTGTTGTTAGTTGAATTAAAATCAATTAGCTAATATTCAATCAATCAGTCCATTCTCACATCTAACTCATTATAATTGATTGAATTGTAAATCCAAATAGCAATTATGATCACCGATAATATAACAGTCAGGGGGTAGAGAAATGATCCAATGAAGAATTTGTAAAAGATGGTGGATCCTTTAATTATTAATCGTATGATGAAGCGATATGTATCGATTAAGTCATGTCTATGTAACTTTACCTATGTATTAACAAAGTGTGTAGTAGTTATTCAGTTAACAACACAATATTATAACACGTTACTATGTCTATCTATGTCTATGTCTATGTCTATGAGTAATAATTAAGAATGATTTGCGTTGTACTGTTTTACGTCAATCAATCATACGAGAGAAAGAGACAGGGCGGTAACAAACGGTAATTTAGTTAATATGTATGGATGGATGTGGCGTTCTTTATGTGTTCCTTCCGTTCATTCCCTGTGTTTGTTTTAGACAGAAATTTATGGAAATTTATGGAAATTCTGGATCAGACAGAGACAAAGTCAGAGGCATATGGAGAGAGACAGAGACAGAGACAAAGATATGATATAGTGTATAGTGTATAGTGTATAGTGTATACAGTGTATAGAGTATACAGTTGTGTTGTATTCCATCTCGT
Organism: Nakazawaea holstii; assembly: GCA_003706265.2. Taxonomy (NCBI): domain Eukaryota; kingdom Fungi; phylum Ascomycota; class Pichiomycetes; order Alaninales; family Pachysolenaceae; genus Nakazawaea; species Nakazawaea holstii. The sequence goes on along the minus strand of PPKU02000088.1, from coordinate 15,407 downwards.
GTAATGATTATATAACCGTAACCATAAACTGTATCTGTGAGATACATTGTCTATGTGTGTGTGTATGTGGTGGCAACAAGGGCCACACACGCAATTTGAGCAAAAGAACAAAAAAGAATTTGATGGAAAAGACACAAATAGAAACACAAAAAAAAATACCTCATCGAGCGGCTTTTACATACTGTGCATTAGAGCCGGATGATGATGATGATTAGTAAGTATGTACGATATTATACACACACCCATCGATTCCGATTCATAATAATGAGAAGATAATTAATTAGTAATTGATATGATATATAAACACACAACATTTCCTCTGTCTTGCAACTTTTTTCCATTCTACATCGTCATAGATTATAACATCATAGATTTATAATAGTGCTATAGATATACAACAAACAAACAAATAAACAAAACATAATGGCTGCTTTAACAGAAGTTATCAAGGCTAACGAAGCTACAAAGCTTAATCCATCCACTGCAGATTTGAACTTGACAAGTCATGGTTCCGATTGGTATTGGGCTGTATTCGCCGTATTTGGTGTATTAGCCATTTATCATCTGGTTTTAATCCCATTTGGCCGTTCAAAGAAATTGGTCCATATTGGTCCATTGTTCACTTCATTCATCGAATTCTTTGTCTATTTCACATTGGCTTCTAATTTAGGTTGGACAGAGACACAACTGGAATTTAATCATGTTACCGTTAGTGATCCAAGTGAAACTCCAGGTTTAAGACAAGTCTTTTACGCAAGATACATTGGTTGGTTCTTATCATTCCCTGCATTGTTATATTCATTAGAATTGGCAAGTCATCAAAATCATTTAGAATTCAATTTGAAAACGGTTTCTACATTTGCCGTTCAAATTGGTGCTGTTGAAATTTACGTCTTGGGCTTATTAATCGGTATCTTAATTCCATCAACTTATAAATGGGGTTACTTTACATTTGCCGTTGTGGCTCAATTATTCGCCATTGGTGTCATTTATCATAGATTAATAGTCATCTTGAGATCAGGCTTGTATTCAATCTTGTTCTTCTCATTCATCACTTTATTATGGATCTTGTATCCAATTGCATGGGGTTTATCAGAAGGTGGTAACGTCATCCAAGTTGATTCTGAAGCTGCATTCTACGGTGTCTTGGATTTATTATTATTCGGTTGTGTTCCATTTGCCTTATCATTCTTGAACAAGACAGATGATCAATTGACTTATCCAACTTCTGCTGCATTATCAGATGAAGAAGCTCATAACAAAGAGGAAGCTCCAGTTGAAAGAACTTCTGGTGAAACTGCTATTCCTGCTCAAGATTCTGCAGTTGCTGAAGCTAATGAAGCTTAAGGAATTCTTTTGAGACCTCATAACTAATTTACATTACAAAGCTGCTCCCATATTTTTTTTTTTCTTAACTATTTGAGTTTACTTTTAGGCAGCTTTGTTATGACTTATGTCGAGATGAGTATGAGATCATGTTCTTTATTGTTTTTAATAATTATACCCTAATAAATAATATCAATTTAATACATTTTGCGTTTATTCTTTAAATTTTTCACGATTTGTAATTCTATCTATTTTTAGTTCTAGATATTGTTCTAGATATAATCCTAGTCTTACGCTTAGGTATTAGCTCAAGTTTCAAGAGACAAATTCATGTATAAACATGTCTATTGAAGATCATCTGTCTATGTCTATGTCTATCCATCGTAAGTTTTTTTCAACTTTAATTTTTTTTTTTTCTCAGACACATCGGCAATAGTGGTCCATTCTCGTGGCGATGATCATCATCAGAGAGAGATCAAACATAGAGTGCTATACAGAGATATACATTGATATCATCATGGAAAACCTATGTATGACTCCTATATGTACGTATGATGTGTGAGTGAATATATAAGAGAGATGATCATCATTGACTTGAATTGATTACAAATTAATCAATATATATAATTCAAAGTGAAGAAAATTAAGTTTGAATGAAGTACATGAGATATTAATATATGTATTGCATACGTTTGTAAAATGAATGCTCGATAAATTAACTAATTCGACAGAATCAAAACAAAGAATAATCATAACGAGATGGATAGATAGATGAGTAATTACCTAGAACCTATATCTGTCTGTCTAGATGTAATTGAGCGAGAGAGTGAATGTTTACATATGTCTAGATGTGTGTATGTATATATGTATGTACCTATGTATAAGTAGTTAGACATCAAACGTTGTTCGGCACAAGATGGAACTCTCGCTCTCTCGCTCGATCAAGAAACTTTTAGTCAGTGAGCATAATGATGTTCATGTATATAATTTACCCAATTTGGAAATCCACCTTTGTTCAAACACACACACATACACAACAGGAGAAGACATAGACTGAACGCCGTTAGTCTCTATGTCTCTGTGTCTATATATACTGGCACCGTGGGTTCCGAATCTTTGTAGATACATACATATGTAGATATGTACATCTCATCACCGACTTACCCACTCACGACCGAATTATTGACCGACTTCTTAAATTTTTTCTGCTTTCTTTCTGCATTGTGCATAATTTTGTTTGTATTTGTTTGTATATAGTGTGTTTTGGAAAGAGGGTTTCCACGGGGAAGTGTTTTCAAATTGCTAGAATTGGACAATCATGGAATAAAACATATGATGATTATAGTGGATTCTATATACAGATTTACCATTCAGTTTGGTTTTTTCTTCTGCAAAAATTTTTTATTCATTTATTCTCCCCCAAGGAGCCGTTCTCTCCGTAATTAGTAAAGTAAATCTAAATTAATTACTTGATTAAATTACTTACATCATTAAAATAATAATAACAATACGAACTTGAGAATATGTTATTCATTTTGAAAATCATCGTAGTCTCAATTGGATCTTGGAAAATGATATTTAAATGAGTCGATATACCCTCCCCTTTTCACAAATTTTGTTAAAAAAATATATATAATTCATTTTCATTCTTTATTTCAACAAAGCTATAGTAATAAATAATAATTAATAATTAATAATAAGTAATAAAGATGTCATTCACGGACCCAGTTATCAAAGCAGGTAACGCAGCGTTATCAATCAATCAACCAACAGGTTTAGACATGCATTTAACAAGTCATGGATCAGATTGGTTTTGGTCAGTATTTGCATGTTTTGGATTACTGTTAATTTATTATTCAATCATGTTAAGAATTTCCAAGACTAAGAAATTATTGTTTGGGTTAGCATTGATCCCAGTGTTGTTTGAATTTGTCATTTACTTTGCAATGGCTTCTAATTTAGGTTGGGCAGGTGTTAAAGCCGAGTTTGGTAATCGTACTGCAAAGCTGATATCACATCCAATTAGACAAGTCTTTTATGCCAAATATATCGGATGGGTCTTTTCATACCCAGTATTGTTAACATTCTTGGAAATTGCAGCAAGTGAATCAGAAATCATCATTTTTGATTCATCATTCATCATTTATGTTGTCATTCAAATTTTTTCAAGTTTATTCTTTAGTGTTTGTCTCTTGATTGGTTCATTGATCAAATCAACTTATAAATGGGGGTTCTTTGTATTTGCCGTATTTGGTGTCTTCCATTCATTATTCACCTTATACCATAGAATTATCTTTGTTAAAACTGGTAAGAATTCAATCATATTTTTATCATTCTTTGCAGGTATCATTTGGATCTTATACTTGGTCAGTTGGGGTTTATCAGAAGGTAGTAACACAATTCAACCAGATTCAGAACTGATCTTTTACGGTATCTTGGATTTGATACAATTTGGTATCGTGCCATTCATCATCATCACTTTTATACCGGTAACTGGTAATGTTGTATTACAATTACCTGAACATGTCATTGAAAAAATCACTACAAAGGAAATTGAAGTTCGTCATTCTGGTGAAACTGCTATTCAATCAAATACCCCAACTCCAATACCGGAAACTGTTTAATCTTTTACCAATTTTTCAACAATCATCATTTCTTTTAAAAATTTCCATTTCCAACCTAGTCAATTTTTCTTAATAATTTTCCCCCAATCAGTTTTCTAAATTTAATATCAATTAGAGTTTAATATATATGTGTATAGATGTCGTTTGCTATAGATGTATATACATTTAATTAATTATTTAATTTCTTCTCAACTTATTTCAGTGTAGTGTTAATTTACAACATTGTAGGTTATTTTTTATTTACATTGGTGACATAGTTTGGTGACACTAGAAAGTCTCTATGGTAAGTGCAAGTGCAATGCCGTATGTTGTTAAACTTTCCTTTAATGTAGCTCTATGTACATTCCAAAAACCAAAGCCATGTCGTGATACAATGTGATATGTTGTGATAAAATTGTTGTATTCAAAGTTACTCAACAATTGTGGTTTTCAAACAACGAGGGTGAGTGAGTTGAGTGAGTGAGTTTAGTGAGGAAATAATTTTTTTTTTCCTTCTTCCCTTTTTTCATTTACATGCGCATCTAGACAATAGGAATACAATAGTAGCAACAAAATAGCAACACTACATTCAATTTAAAGGAATAAAGTTGATTAGAAAAAGACAAGACCATAAATCTCATTCACAGAAATTGTAAAGGATCTATAAGAGTCCACATAATAAAAAATAAAGATAATAAAATAAAAAGGTTGAAAGAAATAAAAAATATAGTAAAATAGAAATTAGTAAATAGTAAATAAAACATGTAAAGAGATAATTTTTTGTTGGTATAGTTAGTTAGGTAACGTAGACCCAGTAATAATGTCAAATCAAACTAGAACAACCTCAATTCTGTTATGGATACACTAGGGGTGTCAACTTATAATAAGAAGGCACCAGCGGAAAGAGCAACCAATGGAACTAAAATCATTGGGTTGACATTAGCATTGGCAACACCACCAGCACCAGAAGTGGAACTGGTTTCAGCAACTGAAGGAGCAGCAGATTCAGCAGCTGATGATGATGAAGAAACAGCCTTGGAAGCAGATGAAGAAGCTGAACTCAAGACACTTGACAGTTTTGAAGTTTCAGCAGCGGCAGCACTTGATGAACTAGTGGTAGCAGCGGCAGATGAAGACTTCTTGCTTGTAGCAGCGGCAGAAGTAGTAGCAGCGGCAACATCATTAACCTCAGCTGATAATCTAGTCTTATACCATGGTAAACCGGTAACCCAGTTACTCAATTGGGCAATTGGGAAATCAGAACTGATCAAAGTGGTGTATGAATCATCGGTATAAGTGGAAACTTCTTGATACAATTGCAAGACAACTGGAGGAACTGAACCACCACCAGCGATATATGAAATGTATTCACCGGAATTACCTTTGAAATCACTGTAAAAGGCAGTGACATATGGGACAATTTGATCAACGTCAGCCAGCTTGACGACAAATGGAGTGGCCAAGAGCAGTAATAATGATGATGATTTGGATAATTGCATTGTGAAGTGTAGCGAACGAAGGATTGATTGGTATGTAACTTTGATATATAGATATAAAAGGTATAGAGTATATGAAAAGTGGAAAGATGACAGGGAAATAGTCAAGGGTATTTATAACATTTTGCCAATGTGTGTATGTGTATTAATTGCCATATGTGTGTATATGGGGGGTAGAGCGAGGTGAAAGTTAAAAGGCAACCAAAAGTCAAATCCACCCCAACGAGGGAATTCTCAATTGCCATTTCCATCCAACATCATCACCACCACCACCACCAACAACAACAACAACAACAACAATGCAACAAACAAGACATGGGTAACAGAACGAATGGAAATAAGGAATTAAATTAAATTAAGATTATCGAGTCAAGGCGTCTGTCCTCCACAATTCGGTGTTTGTGTCTGTGTCTGTGTCACTTGTATATATGGCAATTTCAAATAATCATCCATCTATCCAAATAGAGCCGTTTGCTCGTTGTTGTTGCACAACAACAAGAGTATAAACTGATGATGTCGTGCTCAATTAGGAAATGTCAAATGCCCTCTCTCTCCTCAATTCGTGCGAAGCGAAGCGAGAGGGTGACTGACTGAGTGACTCGCTCCTTCGCTCACTCAGTGACACACAAACACACAGGGTAATAGAGCGACATGTGATTGTGTAAAAGAAGAGGAAACTTTAAATCATCATGTAGGTTTAAGGATTACAGTTATTAGCAATATACTCCACTCTTGTCCAGGTGGTGTTTATATGTCTACTACTATACAGTACTTTATACCACTATGTAGTATAGTATACGATGTCGTATACCACGTATAGGTGTATCCCATATGCGCCGTATGATACAGTACAGTACAATACAGTACAGTACAGTACCATACATCACAGTACAATACAGTATTACACTTCACACATGGATGATAGCCACACCAGCATGTGTTGACATGTGTCAAAATGTGTATATTTATAAATATATACGAATACATCGCATTGTGCTCTCTATGAATTAAATTATTGAATAACAAAAAGGCAGAGTGGGTGGGGGGCAAGTTGCCAAAACAAGCAGAAGAAGACAAAATGAATGACACCATCACGTGATCGAATGTAACTTTCCTAATCGGGACACACACTAGACACCCGGGACAAACAGCGACAGCGGGAGAGAAAGCAGTCACGTGACAGAAACATAACTCTTGTAGATATTCTTGGTGGGTCTAGACTCTTGGAGCGACCGAGCAAGCACAGAGAAAATATATACGACAACGAAAATGTACACTTTACAGATCATTTAGATAAAAGTCACACACCACCAATGGTACTACAACAACTATCTTTGATAAATCAATATATATATGCAATATTGAACAAGACTCAATTGACAAGACATTTAATAAACCATGAATCATCCAAATTAATCACAATATCATTGATCTATTTACTGTTCCTTGTCATCATTTATGAATTCATATTGTTTGTATTGATTAATTTACAAATCATCAAACCACCAGGTCTGGAATTCTTTATTGAAAAACCTGTTCATTGTGCACATGTCTATGTCAATGTGAATATATCGGTGTCGTCAGCTGATGATAGGAAGAGGGAGGATGGTGAAAGAGATGAGAAGTTGTTATTGTTTAAGAAACCAATTGTATATCATTTAGAATTTGGTCCTATGGATTATGATGAGAAAAATCCAGAATTAGGTACAACTTTACAATTCACAAGGGATAAAGTTTACAATTTGTTCATTAATTCAATGTATTACAAAACTCATAAGCATGAATTACCAAAAACGATAAATGTTGACAATTTGAAAATTTATCATAATAAGAAATTATTGATTGACAATGATGAATTCTTGTGTTTATTAGGTATAGATACCGGTGGTGTATTGGAATGCATCATAGATTTAAATTGATCCCGGGGAAAATGACATCATGTTTTGATAATTCATTTTCACTCCAAATCCATAATTTGATCAATGATGTTAATTTGACATTATCACTATTGATGTTTGTCATGTTGAATTTCAATAATAAATCCGTGTCACTATTGGTGGTGGTGGTTATTCCCTCATCGTCATCATTGTAATTGATCAAATTGATATCATCATCGTTGTTAATATCTAACAATATTGATTTGTTTACCAATTTGGCGATTTGATATCTTGTTGATTTATCAAATAATTTCTTCAATTTCAATGGGATCTTAATCTTGACATGTTGTTGTTGCTGCTGATTAGGATCACGCTTATATAATTTCGTCAATTCATCTGTATAACATAATAAAACCATTGTTAATTCTAAATCCTTGATGAAAATCTTGTTTGATAATATTTTCAAACTTGATAATTTCAATTTAACAAATTTCATAACATTATCCAAGAATTCTCTCTCTTGTGCTTCACTCAACTGTTGTGGTGATTGTTGCAGTTTCAAAATGACATGTTCTCGAATCATTTCAATTAATTGTAAATGTAATAATTTGAAATAGATTAAATGATTCTTATCGAATAAATTGGGATAATTCATATTGATCAATTCAAAACATTCTTTGATATCTCCTCTTAATATACTAGTTTTAATCAGGTATCGAGTCCTCATACTTTTCAAATTATTAATCATCAATTCATCATTTATCGTTATTTCCTCTTCTCCTTCTTCTTCATTCCCATCATTGAAAAAATCATCATCATTTGCATCCAAATTATCAAATTCATCAATCAATTCAATCTTTTCCAAATCTTCATTCAAATCATTCTCTTCCTGATCCCCATCCTTCTTCTTGTTCTCCTTGTTCTCCTTCATCCAATCACCACCACCACCACCACCATCACTTCCATCCCCGCTTATATACTCATCCAATTCCAATCCAAGATCCTTACTGAAACTAATCACAGCATTGATATGACATTCAACAATCATCCAATTCAATATCAATGAATTCAATTTCAATTTCCTCTTCACTTGTTGTGTTAATTTTTGATCGTTTGACATCATCATCTTATTCCATTTCTTGTTTGAATATATCGTTACATTCATCCTTATTCCTATATCCTTATTCCTATATCCTATTACTATATCACTGTATCCTATCACTATATCACTATCCTATATCCTAAACTTGTATCGATATATCTTTTATATCAGTATATATCACTATATATATCTAAATTACATTTTTTTTCTGCTCATTAAATTTATCGATACACAAACAAAGGATAAAGAGATAGAGACTAAAGGTTGTTAAAATATTCAACACCTTTTTGCAATATTTGCTCTTTTGTACAATCAATCATATCAATCCTCTTACTTATCGAACACCACATCTCACCATGATGAGGATCAGCTTTCTCTACATCTTTCAACAACGTTTCAACTTCATCTGGATCACCATGTCTTGTTAAGAATAAATATAACAAGATCCAACTATCTCCTAAATCTGGATTCAACTCAATTGATTTATCGAAGAAATTCTTACATCTTGATATCTTACCATCCTTCCATAACAAATATCCAATAGTGTTCAACACCAATGGGTGATCATTTGTTTGTGTCATTGCATCTCTAAAACTGGTTTTTTGTAATGATTTCCGTTCAAGATTTAACAATTGTTCACACCATAATTCTGGTGATGTTGGTATTAATTTCAACAGTTTTGATAACACCATATGAGCACTCTTAGGAGTTTGTTGTTTCGATAATCGATACTTGGCCCTCCATAATAATCCATCTTTTGGATTTTGCAGTATTGCCTTATCCAAAATGGCATTTTTCTTCAACATTGAATTTTCCAATGTGGATAAATATAACCAAATCGTGGTGCAATGTGGTAATTCCAAGACACCATGTTGAAGTATATCAATTGCCTTGGCTATTTCATTATGAGATTCATGAATTTGTGCTTTTTGTAAATATAATTTGAAACAATTGGGGAATCTTGACAATGCTTGATCAAGAATTTTCAAAGCTTCATCATCTTCATTAATGGTTCTTAAATACGTGATGTATTTATAAAAAAACCGCACTGAACCAATTTCATTAATCCCACGTTGATACAATCTTGTCAAGTCCTTAACTACTGATGATGATGACGCTGTTGTTGTTGCTGCAGTTGCAGCCTTTTCCAACTTGATAATGGCAAACAAGATTTCTTCATTATTCGGTAACACCTCCATTGCATCATTTAAAATTCTTCTTGCCCTGTCAAATTCACCTTGTAACATATATTCCTTTGCATACCATAACCAAAATAATTCCACCGTGGGATTTGAATCTATTGCTTCTTGGAAAAACACAAACAATTCTTGCAATGGCTTATTCAGTTTAATAAATTTCAAAAACAACCTCCATGTTTGAACATTATTGGGGAATTTCATCAATATGAATTGATATATCGTTTTGGCACTTTCAATAAACCCTCTCTCCAGAGCAAACTTGGCATCTTTTAACCATATTTTGATCTTTTGTTCATCACTGTCAATGTTTTCCATATTGAGATCCAACACATTCCTCAATATCACACTACAACTTATCGCAAATCCATCATTTTCTAATTCAATTGCCTTTTTAATGTATTCATCTCTCAGTAATGGTATTTGCTTTATACCTTTGACCAATAATTTCTCAATTTTAATTTCATTCTCACTTACTTTCTCTTCCAATCTAGCTGCATAGATCCAAATATCAATGGAATTTGGATTCAATTTTCTCGCATCATTGAGATATTTCTTAGCTTGTGAAATATCCGTTTCGGAATCAATTAATTGTAACCATAATTCAAGTGAATTTGTCAACTCAACCAGCTTGATCAACAATTTCTTCCTGTCCTCATCCTGATCAGATCCAGATTCTAAATCTATTGCTGCCTTCCATAATTCAACACTTGTTGGTATATTCTCCAACAGTTTCCTTAATAGACGCTTACGGTTCATCAATTCAGTTTCCAATTCAAAAGCGGAAAGCCATAACTTCACAGATTTAGGTTGAAACATCAACAGTTGTCGTATAATCGACTTGGCTTCCTTTGAATTCAATCTCATATTCTCTAACCATATCAGTTCATTCAATGGATTCAATTTACAACCTTCCAGGATTAAATTTCTTGCAGCGTTTAATCTCTTGACACTTTCTTCAAGTCTCGCTCCAGAGATCCACCCACTCAGATTATGTGGTTCATTTTTACGAAGATTTGCCAATATCAATCTAGCTTGCTTAGTATTGGCAATATTATCGATATCAAATGCCGTTTGGTCGTTATCATTATCATCCAGTTGTGTTGTTGTCAAAGAAGTTTTTTCCTCGTTAGTATCAATCGGAGCAAGTTTATCCAACTCCATCTCTAACAATTTGTCCTTGGCTGAACTGATGCTTTTGAAATTAGTTACATCTGAATTCAAATTTTGATTCATCCCATTTAATATATTATCAGGTAATGCATAATATCTTTGTTGCAGTTGTAAAGTTTCTCTCTGTCTCTTATTTTTCTTTGTCAAATCTCTCACTTCTGGTAAATGTAACCATTCATCCTCCGTCACTGTAACCAATTCCTTTTTCAAATCTCGAAATTGTTCACTAATTTTATTAGTCTGCCTCGATTCATCATCAGCATCATCATCATTATCAATATCATCAATTTTCCTCTTCTTCCTTCGAGACTTCAATTTACGTTCTATCTCATCATAAATCAGATCAGCTTCATCATCTTCTCCATCTCGATTCTTCGTTGTCAACAAACCATCATCTGCATCATCAAATTTCTCTACATCAATTTCAATTTCCTCATCAGCTTCAATTCCTCGATTGTCAAAATTGGCCAATCTGCCACCACCAAAGTCCGGCTGTGTAGTGAAACCAGTGGCCCCTCTTCCAATCCCAGCCACATAACCTGGAGGTGGCTCTTGATCTAAGAAACTATACTTCGAATCCATAACCGCTGATATATATCAACAGTGTAAGAAAGAGTCGTGTCTCCTTTCGATAAGTTTTTAAAATTTTTTTTTTTTTTTGGCAGAAAATTTTTTTTCTTTTCACAAGAAGAAGAAGTTGCAGTTAAAGAAGAGATAGAGCAGATATATATAAACTAACATGTCGAAGAGATCAGCTGAAGAGATTTCTTTTACTGAGAAGTCAACAAAGACCTCTGAATCAGACTTACCGCAAAGTAATGTTGCAGATGAAGGGAAATTGGCAGATGACGTTGATATGGGGGAATTTGAAGATCCATATGGAGATGACTTTGAAAGTGAGGGAGAAATTATCGAGATAGACTCAGCTGGTGAAAATGAAGACGAAAATGAAGATGAGACAAATGTAGATGTGAAACAACTGAAGTTGTTGGAGAAATTAACAAAAGAGCAAGAAGAACCACAAGAGACGATATATTTACCACATAAATCGAAACCATTAGGACCAGATGAAGTATTAGAAGCTGATCCTACTGTATATGAAATGTTGCATAATGTTCATTTACCATGGCCTTGTTTGACATTGGATATCTTGCCCGACAATTTAGGATCAGAGAGAAGAACATACCCTGCTTCATTATATTTGGCAACACTGACACAAGCTTCAAAGGCTAAGGATAATGAATTGATAGTTATGAAATTATCATCATTGGCAAAGACTTTAGTTAAGGATGAAAATGAAGAAGATGATGACGAGGATGATGAGGATGATAACGTTGATGTTGATCCAATATTGGAAAGTGAAAGTATAAAGTTAAGAGATACAACAAATAGATTGAGAATTTCACCACATGCACAAACCACTGGAGAATATTTTACACTGACAATGTCAGAAAATGGAGATTGTTATATCCATGATATAACTCATCAATTCAAGGCATTTGACACTCCAGGTTATGTCATTCCTAAAAATTTCCAAAAACCAATACATACTATTAAAGCTCATGGCAGTGTAGAAGGTTATGGATTAGATTGGTCACCATTGATCTCTACTGGAAGTTTATTAACTGGTGATTGTTCAGGAAGAATTCATTTAACTCAAAGAACTGCTAAGAAATGGGTCACCGACTCGACACCTTTCCAAGCTTCAAATGCATCAATTGAAGACATTCAATGGTCTCCAAATGAACAAACGGTGTTTGCTAGTGGTGATTGTGATGGTTATATTCGTATTTGGGATACAAGATCTAAGAAACATAAACCAGCTATCAATGTCAAGGCTTCGAATTCTGATGTCAATGTCATTTCATGGTGTAATAAGATTGATTATTTGTTAGCTTCAGGTCATGACGATGGTTCATGGAGTGTTTGGGATTTGAGAAATTTCCAAAACAACAAGACCCCATCACCAGTGGTTAATTATGATTTCCATAAATCTGCCATCACAAGTATCAAATTCAACCCATTGGATGAATCGATCATTGCTGTTTCATCAGAGGATAACACTGTGACATTATGGGATTTAGCAGTAGAAGCAGATGATGAAGAAATTAAACAACAAAATAATGAATTTAGAGAATTAAATGATATCCCACCACAATTATTATTTGTTCATTGGCAAAAGGAAGTGAAAGATGTTAGTTGGCATAAACAAATCCCAGGTGCCTTGGTTAGTACAGGTACAGACGGATTAAACGTTTGGAAGACAATTAGTGTTTGAGATTTATAAAAAATTCTAATAATAATAATAATAATAATAATAATGCATTTTTTTTTCATTACCTATTAAGCATAGCCTAGCTAGATATCAAAGGGGTATGCTCATTTTCATGGACAATCTCCTCAGTAGCTTCAAACTCCAACTCTTGAACATCTCTCGTAAGATTATAATAAATACACATGCATAACAATAAACCTTGTAAAGTGGCAGCTGTGAAATAAGGTAACCATGATGACCAGTTGGAATTTGGAGCAAGATATAACGTCAAGGTCCAAAGATATCCACCTGGTGTTTGCATTAGCATCATACCAACTGATAATGAACCAGGATGTTTCAAATGATACGTTGTATATATCTGTGGGAAATATTGAACTCCTGATAAGATTGATGATATAATTCCACTATAATTGGCAAATGCTGCAACGTGCTCCTGAGCATACAACATGATGTATATTGTGATTGCCAGGTTTATCAATAAATAAACTAAAAAAATTCGAAACACATTATAAATCTCTTTATAATCCTCCACTCGTTGAGTAATTGAATTTTTGGTATATATAATCAGCAACACAAGAATCAACGTATAACTAACAAATTGCACTCCAACTTGGATTAATCCTAATTGAGAATTAAGACATTGAAACTTTGTCAATTGAATAATGCAACAATCTCTAGCCTGAGATGTTAATAACACTAAATTTAAAAAAGCTGAACATCCACTTGTAGATCCTAATAACAAGAAAATTGGTGATAGTCCCTCGGTGGTTTTCCTATGGATGATCCTCAAATGTTGTGGTAGATAAGAGACGAAGATCCCAAGAGTGAGAACCAGTGATAGGATGAATGTGGAGATGGATGGTGATTCATACACGGTACATTCCATCGTCATCATCATTTGTACATAATAATGTAAAATGTTCTGGAGATAATTTTTTTTCTTTATCTCTTTTATCTTCTTTATCTATGCTAAATAATTGTATAGGTATCAAATTGACGTTAACACTCCGATGTTTTGAATCAACTGTCTATTTACTTCTATATATAAACATGTCGACACAAAGGCATCGTCTCCGGATCAAATGTTGTCATCTTGATCATTTGACTTGAAAAATTTGAAAGAGCAATAAGAGACAATCAGTGGATAATGACGTTTAGGAAATGTTAAGGCTTCAAATTTTTATAGTGTCATTTTCCAACATCGCGGAATGTTGATAGTGATTTTCTCAGTTTATAACAATTGAAACTTTGTGAACAAACTGAATATTGATCGCTTTATCGTCGTTTCCATTTTCAACATACCAGCGAATGGCCTTAACTATGGGACATACTTTTGATCTTTCACGAACTACTTTTCAAATTTCGAGAATCCGGGGTAATAAATCACGTTTCAAAAAGTCAACGCTCCGCCTTACTTTGAGGTTTCCATTCAATCCGCCCATTAATAGCCCCAGAAACTAAGTAGAAAGGAGGTTACAACAGGCGGAATTGTCTACATGGAGTTGATCATGGGGATCTTGGTTCTGTCCCCATTTTTCTCAACTCCGAATTTTTGACCTGCTCTGCTCTGCAGTAGATCAAATCTATGGCCTAGGGCTTTCGAGCACACCGTTTTGTTTAGGTGTACTCTCGGCCTTGGGTATACTCGTAAGTATACCCTTTCAGCCCCGAGCATCTATGGCCCAGGGCTTTCGAGTACACCTTTTGGGTTTTGGTGTACTCACGGCCTTGGGTATACCAAAGGGTATACCCTCTCAGAAATGGTTTCATCACAATCCTTCAATTTGACTCTCTTCATTGCTGACGGTGTAGCAATCTATCTTGGCTAACGGTGTAGCTCTCTAGTGAAGAACGGACGGTGCCGGACCGCACTCAATGGCTAGCGCTGTAGCCCTCCCGTTAAGCCCTCCTCGCAATAGAAGTTATTGAAGATACTCTATTGTGTAATCTAAATCCCTCTTGAAAACCAACATTTAACTTATGGTGACTCTCATAGAAACCTTTGTGGAATGAAAACAAAACACCAACAATGAAACTTCTCTTATACATGAATTGAGGTAAACTGGTGAGCAATCAATTACCTGTCTCGACAATTGTGAATAAGAAACCTTTGTGAAATGAAAATAAAAATAAATACCAACAATGAACCTTACCTTATAGCTGAGCTGAGGTAAACTGGTGAGCAGTCAGTTACCTGTCTCGACAATTGTGAATAAGAAACCTTTGTGAAATGAAAATGAAAATGAAAATAAAATACCAACAATGAACCTTACCTTATACCTGAGCTGAGGTAAACTGGTGAGCAGTCAGTTACCTGTCTCGACAATTGTGAATAAGAAACCTTTGTGAAATGAAAATG
>PPKU02000087.1:0-53554 GCA_003706265.2 Nakazawaea holstii | reverse complement strand
AAAAGAAGGTTTAAAATTTTCCACAAAGGAAAGTGATATCATCACCATCATCACTAACAATTCTGATGAATACTATGAACATTTTCAAATGGCATTGGACCCATCACGTTATAAGAGATCAACACTTGGAATATTGATACGTAAATATGGAGAAAAATGGGATTTATGCATGTGGTTCAACTTGATCAAGAAATTTTTCATTGAAACAAACAATAACAACAACAACAACAACAACAACAACAACAACAACAACAACAACAACAACAACAACAACAACAACAACAACAACAACAAGAATGATTTAATCATTGAGTTTCAAAAATTTCAAAATTTAATAAATGATGAAAATTTATCAACGATATGGACATTGAAACCAATAATCGATGGGAAATCATTATTAAAAGAATTGAATTTGAAACCTGGTCCATGGATGAAGCCCCTTAATGATCAGATATTGATTTGGCAATTGGATCATCCAGATCAAGATAGAGATGATTGTATACAATATGTCAAGACAATTTTACCAAATTATGTTTAGTTTAAGATATCGTATATGATTATGTAAGTATGTATGTTAAATTCGTACTTATGTGGTTTTTGAAAACTTTTTTAGATATAATTAGTTAAAATTGATATGTGTGCAAAATATGTCTTTATATGAAGTTGGAAAAGAAACACGTAAGAACAAGATAATGATTGAAGAAGATGTAAATAGTTTATGCGTTTGAAGAAAAATGTGAAAGAAATATGGTGATTGTTTCAAATGTACTTGTAAAAAAATGTACCCTTGCCTACTCATCTGCCCTACCTAGTATTTTCATACTTGATGAAATCGAATAAATCAAAATTGTTTTCATCTCTAGTATCACCATTGTATGATGATAAAATTGACTCATTGAACATAAGAGAATTACTGAAGTCATCGATTATCATGTTACCAGTTTGTTGTTGTTGTTGTTGTTGTTGATGAGATGGTGGTGATGATTGGTATTGTGTAGCATTATATGATTGTTGTTGTTGTTGTAATGATGATGATTGATTTTGAAAATCAGTGGTTACAGTTCTTGCAGAATCATTTCTATCCATCTCTAAAGATTTCAGATTATTCATAACGTTATGAGAATTATCAGAAGAATGTAAAGTCTTGTATGGATTGATTGATTGTTGTTGTAATTGTTGTTGCAGTTGTTGTTTTTGTAATTGCAATTGATAATGAAGATGATGTGATTGATAATCAAGTCTTGGATTTTCTGGACTCGTTGGTGTCGCAATAGATGAAACACTACCTGTGGTGAAACTAGTTGATAAATCTAATGATGGTCCAAGACTTCCAGTGAATTCAAATGAAGATGAATCATTACTGTTATGTCTTGAATTATTATCAGAGTCAGAATTTAAATTGTATAAACTTGCCGATGAAAGCAAAGGATGATACGAATTATTTTGCAGAATTGATTGTCTCACTTGAGGTTGGAATTGTTGCTGTTGTTGTTGAGATTTATTGTTGTTATTATTATTAATACCAGATTGATAATAATTGGAATCATAACTTTGAGATGAAAGCACTGGAGCACTTTGTCCGATAAATGAAACCGATTGTGAATGATGTAATCTTCTAGAATTAGATCTCACTGGAGAATGTCTTCTTGTAGAATTAGCAGTTTGTGATAATGAAGATAATGTTCTTTGATGTAATGGTCTTGTTAAAACCGGGGATGAAGTTGGTGTAATACCATTGGTTAATGTCATATTGTTGAAATTCGAATTGATGGAAATAGTGGAACTTTTCCTACTTAATTGTTTCCTCTTTGGACCAATTAATTTGGTGAATGCCACTAATGCATCATTTTCAGGTAATTCTTCTCCCTCTTCTTCTTCATCGTCGTTATATGAGTGATTAATACCACGTTCAACTTCATCTTCATCATCAGTAGCGCTTAATGAATAAGGTGTAGTACTCGTACTATTAGATCCAAGAGCTGGTTGTAATATTGGAGATGCCGATTCACTGACAATGGAATTCAATGGAGGAGTTCTACTTCTTGAACTGTTTAATAACATACCGGCTCGGATCGATGAAAGCTCCGAAACTGATGATGATGAACTCATTGTCTTCGTCAACATTGGTTGTTGTTGTTGCTGTTGTTGTTGTTGTTGTTGTTGAATGACGGCGGCTCTACCATTATCATCAATCTTGATACAAAGCATTGAAGCAATTGAACTTGATCTTGATCTTGACTTTCCCATCACATCTTGATCATTTTTCGGCAGTCTTGATTGTTGAAGCAGTGATGTATAAGTTCTTTTCAATGGAGAACGACCAATTGATGAGATACTTGGATTTCTTGCCCTTGTCAAGTCTTGTAAGCTACTGGACAGTGTTAAAGTTGGTGAAACTGATGGAGAGTATTGATTTTGTAAATTTTCTAAACGTGGTGGTGGTGGTGTTGATGATGAAGATATATGAGATTCTGTCTTTTTACTTCCCGAGCTAAGACGGAATATGTTTTTAGGGAATTTCCCCAGTTTCTTTGCCGTTGGATTTTCAATTGAATGATGTTCTGATGAATTTGGTGAAGATTCCTGTTGAGGTGAGGCATCAACAAATACAAATTCCAAAGGATTACCATTTTTATCGGTTTTAGGTCTCCTTGGTGGGATTCGTCTTGTTCCTTTTTTGGTCATTGTTAGTGTTGTGGATTTTCTAGGATCATCAAGGGAATCATGAACGTTATTTTGAACCAAGGTTGATTGTTGTTCGGCATCATCATTTTTATATTTTTTCAAGCGCCAAACCCTTGTGGAAGATTTCTGTTGTTGTTGTTGGTGTATATCGGGGGATTCAAAAGTTTGTGATGGTAAGCTGATGGGACTTTTCAATTCTGTAGGAATATTGTTATTAGTAGTGCTATTGGTTTGTGACGACGACGCCGTATTGGCAGCCGGTTCTATCTTTGGATGTGGTCGCCTGCAAATAGAAGTTAGTAAGACAAAGATGTATATGTGATCGGTTGAAAGAAGACATACCTTGTGACTCTCATTGGTAGGTGGATTATTATTGGAGTGGTGTATCTAGAGGAGCAGGAATGTGTTTCATAAGTATAGTATCACGACCGGGGCAAACACAAACAAACAAGAGCTGGTAGGGGAAAAAAAATTGTTAGTAAATTTTTGGTTTTTGTTTAATTTTATTTTATCAGTAACTCTCTCCTCCCTGTGATAATGGCACTTACTAAAGTCTATGTAAATAAACAAGATGATATCCTGACTTTCTATGACAGCACTGTGATAATAATGAGTAAGTAGTCAGTTATACCAGTAGTTAATAACAAATTGACCTATCTCCTTGTGGTGTTGTCGTATAACACTCAAAAGTGTGTTTGTTCTCCTTTTGGAAAAAGAATTTCTTGTATCAAATCGAGGGAGCAGCAGTAGCAATAACCGCAACTAGTGGTGGTGGTGGTAGTTAATAGAAGTGTATGGATGCAATTGAGTGATGCAATTGAGTGGAGTGGACTGGGATGGTGAGCTGTTGATGATATCTTATTGAAACAACAATATGAAGTGTAACAACAATTGGTAACAGATCTAGAATATATATAGAAATCTCTATTTATAAAAACTGAGTATTTAACAACAAGAAGAAGAAGAAGAAAAATTTTTGCTTTTGCTTGTTGTTTAACGGCGGTTAAAAAAAGAAATTGCTCTACATAATATACAACGGTTGACTTGATCAATTAGTACCATATTGGACTATCATCTACTTAGAGAGACCACTGGTTCTAGAACTGAGCTACATCCATTCTCTATGTCTACTTTGTAAATTATCAGAACAGATCTCTCAATGGGCATCTATGAATGTAACCAATTGAGAAACAACCGCCTTTAATTAATACCCTCTGTTATTCTCCTACCCCCCTGGCACTCGTTCAATTTGTTGAGCGATATTTTGTCTTACAATTTGAGACATTCACACTAGGAACCAACCAAGGATTCTAAGAAGCATTCTGGAATCAAATTTTTCCACGGCATTGTTTCTAAGCATTGGTTATATTGTGATTTCTATGGTTACTCTCAAGAGCTATTTAGGTCTACGGAATCATACATTGATATAATTTAGGGTTAAAATTTTATATTTATATTCAAATCTTTATATTTATAATAATAATAATAATAATGTACAATACAAAAACAACAAACAAAACAAACAAAATCACTCACTTCTTTTCAGCTTCCTTGATCTTCTTATACATCACCATAATTTTAGAACTTTGCACCTTGGCGGGCCAAAATTTTGATGCAAAGAACCAAAGATGTTTTTCCAATTGTTTATTCTTACCCTTGTCCAATTTAACTTGTTTATCCACTTCTTCACCAACTTTTAATAGTTCAATTTTCAAAATCTTGGCCCATTCAGCTCTATCTAATCCTTTTGAACCTTTCTTTAAAGTTCTTAACGATTGTCTTACCGCATTCATCTTATTTTTACAATCTTCTTCATCAACGTTATCATAATCTGATGATAATGATGATGATGATTCTTCCTTCTTGACATTAACAGATGGCTTCTTTGTGATCTTAAACTCACCAGGTTGAATCTTTGGAGAATTTTTATTGATCTCAGGGGACATGGATCTTTTAACATCTGGAGTTTCAGATCTCTTCACCTTCTTCACAATTTTCTTCTTCAACAGCACACCAGATGAATTCGTTGATCCCGTTGTCGTTGTTGGTGCCGTTGATGTTGTTGATCCTTGAACAGTGGTGTTAGCACTACCATTTGTCGTGGAATTTGTAGATGATGATGATGATGGCCTTTGTTGTGGTGTGAATTTTTCATTTTTAATCTCTTCCAAGAATCCTAACAAATAATCAGCTCTTCTTATCAAATGAACAGCACCGGGAGTCTTTTTAACAATCTTCTCCTTGACAACATCGTTCCCATTCTCATCTTTCACCGTATATGATTCTTTAACACCGGTATTATCTAGGAAAATCTTATTTTGTAATCCTAATAATGGATCATCTCTTATTTGTACCCATGATCCATGTCCAAATTTATAAACTCCGATTAATAACCTTTCATCATCTTGTTCATTCCAATCACATGACCATCCATATACCGGTTTCGGAGGTTTGGCAAATTTGAATTGTAATAAATCATTCTTTGGCATGATTTGTCTCAACAATTTCAATTCTCTTGGTCTTTGAACAATCATTTCAGCATTCAATTTGGTAACACCTTTATAATCAAACAAGATAGCCTTCTTGGTCTCCTTACGCTTTTGTTGCCATAAAGCCATCGCACTACTCTCCAATGGACCTATCGTGGTATTACCACTTGTTGATGATGACACACCTCTTTCCTTCTCTCTCAGGTCAATTGTTGCTTTTTCCAAATCGGCAAGAATCTTGGAACGACGTTCTTCTTCAACTCTACATAATTCCATTGCCGTTTCAGTCAATTCCTTATAACAATTCTTCAACAAGTCAAGATTCTTATTAGATATAGATCCATCAACGATCAAATCTTCCCACATCTCACTAATATCACCCCATTTACCAATCGCTTTATAAATAGCTCTAATCTCTTTATCTGTCAATGTATTGAATTCTTGTTGTGCTTTCCTCTTCTTGGCTTTTTCTCTACGTTTACTCTCTTCTTCTTCATCTTCTTCATCAAACTCTGCATATATTGGTTGCTTCTTTGATTCTTGCATGTTTTTCATGGCATTAGCCCTTCTTGAAAACATTTGGATTTGCTCTTGTAAATATTCATCATCCAGACGTTTCCTCTCTTCTTCTTTAATCTTCAGTAATTCTTCCTGTGGTATGATGTCATCCCAATCAACATCTGCTTTGTAATCGGTAACTTCGAATTGTCTCAAAAATTCTTCACCACCAAGATTACTTTCACCTAATTCCGGAGTAGTGACATGGTCTTCAGCATGATCTAATACATCATCCAAATTCAATTCTTCCAATTTCTTTTGATTATCAGCAGTGTTTTTAAACATATTACCAGCTCCGAATTTCAAAATTTCACTTAATTCTCCCGATGATGGTTCCAGCTTCTTTGAAGATGACTGCTTATCCGTTAAACCCAAGGAGATAATAGCATATTCTAAAATCATCTTCTTTCTAGCCCTTTCCAACACTTCTTCCTCTACTGTATCTTTACTGACAAATCTATAAACCATAACATGGTTCTTTTGACCAATTCTATGGGCTCTAGCCATCGCTTGTAAATCAGCTTGAGGATTCCAATCTGAATCAAATATGATAACAGTATCAGCAGTCATCAAATTAATACCTAACCCACCAGCTCTTGTTGATAACAAAAATACAAAATCTTCAGATCCTTCCTTGTTGAAATGATCAATGGAAATACGACGTTGAGCAGAGGGAACTGTACCATCTAATCTTTGAAATTTATAACCTTTAATCGAAAGATAATCACCCATTATATCTAACATTCTCACCATTTGTGAAAAAATCAATACACGATGTCCATCTTTTTTCAATCTAGTCAATAATTGATCCAATAAAACCATCTTACCAGATGACATGATCATCCCTCTCAAGATATTTTCTCTTGTAGTGGAGCCGGCTTTACTTAAAACCATATTTTCAGCATTGTCGAAAAGATAAGGATGATTCGACGCTTTTTTCAATTCCAGCATAACGTTCAATAATGAAACGTTATTACCTTTGTTCCCAGCATTTAATGCAGTGTAATTCTTAGTCAAGACATTTTTATAATATTGTGTTTGCAATTCCGATAATTCCACTCTCAATATTCTTTCAGTCTTGGAGGGCAAAGATTTTTCAACATCTTTTTTCAATCTTCTCAAGATAAAAGGATTAATATTGTCTTGAACTTCTTTGATATATTTTTCTTGCTCTGCACCACCATCATCAAAATCAATTTCTTGATCTATCTTAAGCTTTCCTGGCATCAAGAAATCAACCAATGCCGCTAATTCTTTTATATTATTTTGTAAAGGTGTACCAGTGATCAACAATCTATTCCCCACTCTAAACTCTCTTAAATATTCATATAACGATGATTCGGCATTTTTCAATCTATGAGCTTCATCAACTGCTAAGAATTGCCATTTGAAAGAACCTAATTCACTTCTATCTTTCAAAATATATTCATAAGTGGTCAACAGAACGTTGAATTTAGGTTTCTTATTACTGTTGTAAAACTCATAATCTCTAATTGTCTTTCTAGCCTTGGTATTACCCAAGTAATAGATACAATTCAAATCAGGAGCCCATTTTTCAAAAGTTTCTTGCCATGCAGGTATTGTTGACAACGGAACAACAACCAAATGTGGACCATTCTGTCTTCTTGCATAAATCAACCAACTTAAAAATGCCACGGTTTGAACAGTTTTACCCAACCCCATTTCATCTGCCAAGATCCCATTTTCATTTCTTGACCATAAAAACGCCATCCAGTTTAAACCTGTCAATTGGAAATCTCTTAATTCACCATGTTTCACAAATGCCGGTTGAGTTGTTAATTTTTCAAATCTTGGCCTGTTTGAACCATAATTGGCAGAAAGATTTGGTAAAATCTTGGAATTCAGTCGTTGTTGGTATTGTTGTACTTTATCAGGAGCAATTTGGGCAATTTCCTCGGCAGATTCCCATGTACACTCATCATAATTCAATCTTCTCCATTTACAGAAATATTTCATCTCAGAAACACCATCTTCTGTAACTCTTTCACTATCGACAATTCTTTCGACAAATGTATATTCTTTATTCTCATCTCTACGTCTTTCACGATCCAAATCCATAGTTTCAATCTCTTCCCTAGTGATGTAGGGATCAGCTCTAATTTCATGATCAAGTATGATGTACTGTTTGATATAATTGTCAACTTTCTTTATACCTTTAAGATTTTTCAAATTCTCATATGTTTCATATGTGTTGTGTAAATGAGACTTATTTGACCATTTGATTTTAAATTCATAATTTTTCCTTGCCTTTTCCATATCCATAATCTCGGAAGAGTCACCTTCTTCTTCCTCATTACCGATCTTTCTATGATCCATCACCAAGTCAATATAGGCCGCATCCAGATCCGGTTCATCATGATAAGCATAAGCACCGGTATCTTCGTTATAATAATACAGATCTTCATCTTCAGACTCAAGTAAATCATCATCATCTTGATCTATTTGATAGTTTACAGTCTTACTATTTCTGGAAGAAAACCTCACTTCCAGTGGAATCACAGGTTTCTTAGCCCTCTTTGAAGTCTTCTTACGTTTCGAATTCAATGATGATTTCTTCTTGGAAACTTTTTTGGTACCATCAACAAATTCATCATCATCATCTTCATCGTCATCTTCGTCATCATCCATCTCGATATCTTCTTCGTCATCATTACCGTCATCGGATTCTTGATAACTAACTGCCTTCTTCTTACTTCTCTTTTTTGGACGCTCCTCCAAATCACTATCATCCGAGTAAATCGTAGTCACGGGTACATGGGCACGTCTAGATCTTCTCAACCCATACAATTCAGGGTTATGCTCAATCTCATCGTGAATATCCATTGTCAATGGTATTCTTCAAGTCGATTGTTTATCAATGAAAGTTTTCAATAAAAAACTTTTTGATATTTGTATACAATTTTTTTTTCTCCCCCTATTATTTTGTTGAATATCTTCGAAATGATCTTGGAAAATATTCAAATTGAAGTGGTAATTAGTTTGACAAAACAACAAGTGGCTTTACAAATACGAACCGATGATAAAATAATGGGTCTAACTATGTTGTACTGGGAAACTTGAAGACCGTGTTGTGTTTTAGTTTTTAATTTTAAAAATCTTTTTTAAAAATGAGAAGGAAAAAAAATGTTGAACGACAAGACGCTTTTTTTTCGTCCACCACAGCATAATTGCCTGATTAGCTTATTATTGGCTAACTACAAGATTCCGGTTGGAAAGGAGACAAAAAGAGTTCACAGAACCTATTTAATTTGAAATAAAAGATAATCTCATCATGAGGCTGATTTGAGAAAACATAAAACAATAGCAAGATATAGTGATATCATCATAACCCTAAAACCTGCAAACACTGTTGTAAGGAAGACACAACATTAGAAAAAATGCAGTCTTGTTTAGCTCAAGATCGACAACTCAACCAGTAAAAACATTATTCGGCAACACAAACACTTTTGAAATGACGAATATAGCTTGACAATAACTTCAAGGATGAGTGAGACAACTATGGATCAATTTGGTGTACGATGATATACTTCAAGTCCAGAAACGACGGCAACTGACTAATGGTACAACAATGGAAAGGGTCCTTAACAGCAAAAAATGAGAAAATAGGGAAATTTCACTAAACAACAAGATTTCATAACAAGACAACCCTATCGGTGACAATAGCAACATCACGATAAAAATCCATCTCCAAGGGAACAATCAGTTTAAGAACTGAATTGACAACCCGACAGAATAAGAAAATAGTGTGAATTTGAAACGCTTAATGGCCAATCTTTATCCACATATCAAAATATACATACTAAAATAATTATATCTGCAAAAACTCACACATTAATAAAAATAGTAAAAAGACAAATTTTACGAAAAAAAACCGGATTTTTTCTGCTCTTTATACTAAAGCTGAGCTTATTGACACGTGCAAAAGACCCACCTCGTTGTCAGTTTGTTGATACAGTATAGCCGTATCACCTCATTGTATATACCGTGATAATTCCCAAGAAGTATTCAACTCTAAAACTCACGACTTGTGAAATATCATCAGCCACGTTGTTAGTCGGTAAACTGAGACTGGTGTTGTTCAAAGGTGGGAGTGCTGGTTGGCCAGCCAATCAGGAGCATCTCCAATCTAATCAGGATGACATTTACCCTTTGGAGAGCACAAATTATCACCAAGCGTACGCGTAAATATGGGCACTAAACAGCGAGAAGAGAGAAAAAAAAAATTTTGCGTTTTTTTGTTATGAAAAATTTTTGTGCGTGTGTTTGGAACTACTAGTATTGATTGATTGGACGGACGGGATAGAAACAAGTTCAATTAGTAAAATATCAAGATGAGTGACAAAAATACCCGTATTGCCATTGTATCGACAGATAAATGTAAACCAAAGAAGTGTCGTCAAGAATGTAGAAAAGGTTGTCCGGTCAACAAGACGGGGAAGTTGTGTATTGAAGTGACACCAACTTCTAAAATCTCATTCATCTCAGAGATCTTATGTATCGGTTGTGGTATATGTGTGAAGAAATGTCCATTTGATGCCATCACTATTATCAATTTACCAACCAACTTGGAGAGTCAAGTGACCCATAGATACTCTGCCAATTCTTTCAAATTGCATAGATTACCAACACCTAGACCAGGTCAAGTGTTAGGTTTGGTTGGTACCAATGGTATCGGTAAATCAACTGCACTTAAGATCTTGGCAGGAAAGCAAAAACCAAATTTAGGTAGATACGATGATCCACCTGATTGGGAAGAAATTTTGAAATATTTTAGAGGTTCAGAATTGCAAAATTATTTCACAAAAGTTTTGGAAGATAATATAAAGGCAATAATTAAACCACAATATGTTGATAATATCCCAAGAGCCATCAAAGGTCCAATAAATAAAGTTGGAGAACTTTTAGGTCAAAAATTGGAGAGGAAAGAACTGGCAAAGAACATTGTTGAAGTGTTAGAATTGAAACAAGTTTGGAAAAGAGAAATTGCACAATTATCTGGTGGTGAATTACAAAGATTTGCCATTGGTATGGCATGTGTTCAACAAGCTCAAGTTTACATGTTCGATGAACCATCTTCATATTTAGATGTCAAACAACGTTTAAACGCTGCTGAAATCATTAGATCTTTATTAACAGCAACCACTTATGTCATTGTTGTTGAGCATGATTTGTCAGTCTTGGATTATTTGTCAGATTTCGTGTGTATCTTGTATGGTACTCCATCCGTGTATGGTGTTGTCACGTTACCATCATCAGTTAGAGAAGGTATCAATATCTTTTTAGATGGTCATATTCCTACTGAAAATTTAAGATTTAGAACAGAATCTTTACAATTCAAATTATCAGATGCATCTGATAACATGATCATCGATCAATCAAGATCATTTACGTATAACAAGATGATTAAAACTCAAGGTGATTTCAAATTAACTGTTGAAGCGGGAGAATTCAACGATTCGGAAATCTTAGTCATGATGGGAGAAAATGGTACCGGTAAGACTACCTTCTGTAGATTATTAGCCGGTGCTATACAACCTGACGAGGGAACTAAAGCTCCAAAATTGAATGTTTCCATGAAACCTCAAAAAATTGCACCAAAATTCACAGGTACTGTTAGACAATTATTCATCAAGAGAATCAAATCTTCATTTTTCCATCCTCAATTCAATACCGACGTTATCAAGCCTTTAAGAATAGAAGATATCATCGACCAAGAAGTACAGCATTTATCAGGTGGTGAATTGCAAAGAGTTGCCATTGTAATGGCCTTGGGTGCCATTGCAGATATCTACCTTATCGATGAACCATCTGCTTATTTGGATTCCGAACAACGTATTATCTGTTCCAAAGTTATCAGAAGATTTATCATTCATGCCAAGAAAACTGCATTCGTCGTTGAGCACGATTTTATCATGGCTACATATTTGGCCGATAAAGTTATTGTCTTTGAAGGTCAACCTTCTGTAGACGCCGTCGCTAGAACCCCAGAAAGTTTGTTGACTGGTTGTAACAGATTCTTGAAGAATTTGAACGTTACATTCAGAAGAGATCCAACAAATTTCAGACCAAGAATCAACAAATTAGATTCACAAATGGATAGAGAGCAAAAATTGGCTGGTAATTATTTCTTCTTGGAAAATACCTCTTTATAATTGAAAAGAGGTTCATAACAAGTAGTAGGAGTTCACATACATATATTAATGAATTTGATTTAAACTGTTTTTTGTCATGGTTTTCGTGTTGCTGATATGTATAGATTCAATGTATAAATGTCAAAATATTCAAACCAAAACATCATCATCACCAACCAATGTAGGGTAAATAAAATTATCTCTGCACCACAAAAACCTCCAGCCGCCAAAAAAAAATTCACAAAAAACACAAAACAAAAAAACAAAAAAATTTTGCACACAAAGATGGGAATGAAAAAAAAGTAAAAAAAAAAAAAATTTGTATTTTGTTTTAAATTAAACGCTGATTTACTTTATATATATTTATATAACAAAACCAACAACAACAGTTTTCATTTGAAAAGAATCGTCTTTAATTTTATTAATCACGGTCATCACCAAACAGAAAACTTACAAAAAAACCCACAAAAAAATCAAATAAGTAAGAAAAAAGAGCAAAAAAAGTAGAAAATTTTTTTAAAAAAAACCCCAAACCACAATGTCATCAACTCAAGAACCAGTCAACGAAGTTTTAGAGAAACTCGACAATTTGAATATTGCCTCAGAAGCTCCAGCTTCAACTACCGCTGAAGAAACTTCCACTCCAGCTGCCTCAGCCACCACTGAAGAATCAAAAGTTGTCGAAAACTCAGCTTCATTGTACGTTGGTGAATTAGATCCAAATGTCACCGAAGCTGATTTATTTGAAGTCTTCTCACCAGTTGGTCAAGTTGCCTCAATTCGTGTTTGTCGTGACGCTGTTACCAGACGTTCTTTAGGTTATGCTTATGTCAATTTCCAAGATGTCAAGGATGGTGAACGTGCTTTGGATGAAATCAACTACACTCCAATCAAAGGTAGAGCTTGTAGAATCATGTGGTCTCAACGTGATCCTGCCTTGAGAAAGAATGGTGCCGGTAACATTTTCATCAAGAACTTGCATCCAGCTATTGATAACAAGACTTTACACGATACCTTTTCAGCTTTCGGTAACATTTTATCATGTAAAGTTGCCACTGATGAATTAGGAAACTCAAAAGGTTTCGGGTTTGTCCATTACGAAACTGATGAAGCCGCTCTGGCCGCCATTGAAAATGTCAATGGTATGTTGTTGAACGATTTGGAAGTTTATGTCGGTCCTCACATTGCCAGAAAGGAACGTGAACAAAAAGTTGGTGAACTGAAATCAAAATTCACCAATGTTTACGTTAAAAACATTGACTCTGAATTCTCAGATGAAGAATTGAAAAAACTTTTTGAAAGTTATGGTCCAACTAACTCTGTTGTTGTTGAAAAAGATTCAGAAGGTAAATCAAAGGGTTTCGGTTTCGTTAATTACGAAACCCCAGAAGACGCTGCCAAGGCTGTTGAAGAATTGAACGACAAGGAAATCAACGGTAAGAACCTTTACGTTGGTCGTGCTCAAAAGAAGAGTGAAAGATTACAAGAGTTGAAAAAACAATACGAATCTGCTCGTTTGGAAAAATTATCAAAATACCAAGGTGTTAACTTGTTTGTTAAGAACTTGGATGACTCAGTTGATGAAGAAACTTTGAAGGCTGAATTCGAACCATTCGGATCCATCACTTCCCTTAAGATTGCCGTTGATGAAGCTGGTAAATCTAAAGGTTTTGGTTTCGTTTGTTTCTCCACTCCAGAGGAAGCTACCAAGGCTACCAATGAAATGAACCAAAGAATGATTGCTGGTAAGCCATTGTACGTTGCCTTAGCTCAACGTAAAGATGTCAGACGTCAACAATTGGAACAACAAATTCAAGCCAGAAACCAAATGAGAATGCAACAAGCTGCTGCTCAAGGTATTCCAGGTCAATTCATTAACCCAATGTTTTATGGTCAAAACCAACAACCAGGTTTCTTACCACCAAATGCCAGAGGTGGTGCTCCATTTGCTGCTCCAAACCCACAAATGTTGATGCAACAAAACATTCCAAGACCAGGTCAATTACCAATTCCTCAAGGTCAATTCCAAAGAGGTCCAAATGGTCAACCATTACCAGTTTACGGTATGCCACCAGTCTTTAACGGTGTTCCTCAACAACAGCAACAACAACAACAACGTTACTACAACAATGGTAGAAACGGTGCTCAAAGAAAACAACAAGGTAAACCAGAAGATGCCGCCTCATTAGCCACTGTCTTGCCACAATTCCCACCTGAACAACAAAAGAGAATGTTGGGTGAAGAATTGTATCAAAAGATTGTTGCCACTGGTAAGGCTACTGATCCAGAAGCTGCTGGTAAGATCACTGGTATGATGTTGGATTTGGAAAATGAAGAAATCTTGTCATTGTTGGGTGATGAAAAATTATTTGAATCACATTTCAACGATGCTTTATCTGCTTACCAACAATATAAGGCTGAAAACTAAATTGAAACCTGATTGAAAAAGGGGGTTTTACTTTGTCGTTAGTTGTGGTTTTTGTGTTTTTGATTTTATTTTTGTTTTTTGATTTCAATTTTTATTTTTGTTTGTTCGTCTTCTCTTTTCTATTGTCTTTTAATTTTTTGCGGGATATCGGTTGTTAAAATAATTAAAGTGAAAGCTCTTTCCTCCATCCAAACTTTATTTATAGAGAAAGGTTCAGCTTCTCTTTGAATGTTTACCTTTGTTTTGGATCTATTATGCGTTATAGCTTGCTTTTACCTGTTTCTTTCACTTTTATTTTCACTCTTGTGTGTGTTTTTTCTCCATTAATTTTGACAAACAGTCATTATAATCGAAACATATGATATATTAGATTATAAAAACAAGGCTGTATATTATATTATATGGACTAAGTGGTTCTTTCCTATGGTGAAATAAGACCCATTCGGATATGGCTATTATCGTTGCCTGTGTTTCATCTAGTGATCCGAACTTTGTCTGGAGGGTTTTCTCGCTATAAGACATGACAATGGTGATAAATGCAATTGATTGTTTGTTCGATAACAGTGTTATTCCTCCAGTTTTGTATCAAAAAACTTTTTTCTCTTTAAATCTTTTTCTTTTACTAATTTGAAGTTTCTAAGGATTTGACATCATTTTAATCAGTTAATAGAGGCAGGTAAAGTGATTCATTACAAGAAGTGGATGACATCTCTCCACAAATGGAAGGCTCGCAATCCTCAGGCTCGGACTCCATCAACTCTCTGTACGTCAACTCTGAAAGTTCAAATATCAGCATACGACTCCTATCAAACAAACCCATCTGTGTTAGATCAATGCTATTCTACCATTTCTTCGTCTCACAGAGAATGCATCACAGCCAGCAGTAAACCTTTCACTCAAGTGCCGGTAATAAGAGTGAGCACACCTTTCAAGATTTTGGTCTACTCTACTCTGGGGAACACCTTTTGGCATTTCACTCCAGCACAGAGCACACCAATTAGTTGTCGGTGTACTCCCAGCTCTGGGGATAGATTTTCAACCCTGAGATTCTGCCAGTCAGGATCTATCCCCTAGCAAAAGTGCACCGTTTAGATGTTGGTGTACTTCTGGCCTTGGGTATGCCTACGTGTGATCATAAAACTACAAATTACGGTCATGGTTTAAAGCTGGAGCAAAAAATGAGCCCGGTTGCGATCCAAGAATTTTGGCTCCAGAAAACAAGCTTTAACAAAACACAAAGGAAACTGCACTTTCAGCATAAGTTATACAAGTTATCATCTCTTTCTTAAGTTGCCATCTCTTTCTTAAGATATCATCTCTTTCTTAAGTTGTCACCTTTTCAAAATAGAACTTGCTAAACTTTTTTCTCAATACTTCCATGGTAACGAGTAAAACTGGTGATCATTTGTGTGATAATGTGGCATCTCTGTTGGAATGATAACAGAAGTCAGAATTGATATTGTAACAGTGTCAGCTTGACTATTGACATTTGTAACAGCAGTCCTATAATGGGTCCTTAGAAGTTCATGACACACTTCATCGTTATCATCTTCCAAAACATAGTCCACAAAGTTAGTCACTGCTTCATTCGCATCCAGGTCACTCAAAACAACACTGATCGATAAATCTGCCCTTGAAAACAATTTAAACAGATTTGTATCACTGGTAGACGGCATTGTCAATAGAAATAATTTCTGGAACTCAGGTTCCAAATCGTCAAAGCGGCCATGGAGAAAACCTTCCAAAGCAGCATTGTCACTCAGACAAAAGAACCAACTATCTGGTAAGTATGTGTTCAAACAATCGTTCAATGGTTCGTCGTACTCAGAAATAATTCCGGTAACTACAGTTTCATTTAGCTCTGCTCTAACGAAACCTAGACCTAAAGCAATTGTTACCAAAAATCTCAATAAAAAGCACTTCATATTTTCGATATGCGTGAAAAACCTAAATAGTACAGAAATATATAGAGTCAAGCCAGGAACACAGTTGCTTCTTATATGATGCCAAAACAAAAAACAAAGATCCTACTTGTTCTGGTTTTTGTCGGTCTCGAACAGGTGTGATTGTGGATTAGTAGTTTTATTATTAAGAGTTCGAATGTGCATTAGCAGTTTTGTGAAATCTCTTGCAGCTGTCTCGCATGTTTGAGTGCCAGGCTAGGGCAGATAGCATTTTTGCCCTGTTATGGAAGGGAGAAAGATCTCTAACAATACATTGTGAAAAGATCATTCGTTATTCGACTTTCGTTAACATTGCCCGAAAATTTATATAAAGGGATAATCTCTGGGATAATAAATCTAGAGGAATCTTTCTCGACTTATGATTGAATTTACGCACAGTTATTCAAACATCACTACTATATCCCAAATTACACTATCGTAGATAAAACCTAAGCAAAACTCCTACACCATATTCGTAAGTCGAACAACTAAAACATTATGTTATATTCACTTGCGGAACCCTGTTGACTTCATCACATACACGAACACGAACTGATATAAAATTTTAAATGAGTAATTCGTAAACATTATTTTTATCTCTGACATTGTCGCTTTTCCGTATTGATTTTCTTTTCATTTATTTTTAATTTCTTTCGTACTGTTTATCCTGTGTAATATACACCAGTACTATTAATTCTTATGTTTACCTGTTTCAATCTTTGCCTTTCTTCATCTTTGCCTTTCTTCATCTTTACCTTTCTTTATCCTTTGGTTTCAAACGAATATGTTCTTTACATGTTTGCCAATCAACTTCCTGCATTAAAGATAAAAATCTTTAATGAATACTTGGCAATTAAGGAGTAAGAGAATGATATAAAACCCAACTCTTCCTCCCGATTAGCAAGTAATAGTGGAAGTCGGATAGATTTATCAACTACACAATAACATTTTAGCAGTATAGACACTACAATTTAACAACATATACTTCTCTTATATAACATCCTTTCATATTTATCTTTATTCACTCATTTCATTTTCCTTGAGGATTGATGGACTATATATATATGCAGTCCATAATATTAGATATAATTTGATGCGCAAATCATCATGTGAGTTTGTTTACTCCATTCACTTTCTTAAGCTTTTTTCCCATTTTTATTGATTCTTTTCCAGAATTAGTTATGCCTGGGTATCACCTAGGTGATGCAGAATTCCTTTTTTTCTTTATATAGCTTTTTATGTGCATATAGGATTAAAGTCCAGAAATGTCTTCAAACAATAACCGGCGTTATTGGGTTTTGATATGGAAGGGTGTAATTTTGTTTCCATCATTCGCTGAACCTCGGCCAACTTATGTATATATTGACAAAATTTGAAGTCGTTCCTAATTCATTGTTATCAGAAGTTACGCACGAGGTAAGATCCTCTTCTCTTGAAAACGAAATTCTCCCTAGTGACCGACTGGAGATTACTGAGCTATCCAAGTGTTTTTGTCTGAAAAGCAAGATTTCTAAACCACTACACATACTTTCTTATCTAGCAACGGGGAGAAAAGATTTACCTCGGAAGTCATTTCAAATGATTTGATTTCTTTCACCCTAGAATTCTCTGTATGGCACGAAGTATATATTTTCGTGAACTTCATCACACGATGTCAAATTAGTGCTCTAACTTAATTGTTTTAAGTTCAAGAGTAAAACAAGCTTTTGCATTTGCATTTGCACTCAGTTAATGCAGACGCTGTAATAGTATGACCTGGGGCAATTATTTTTGTCTCATTCCCTAAAAGATTGTTACCTGTTCAGTAATCTGTGGCTGGGTGAACCGTAGAGCGTACAGATAAAAACATCTTTCAAGATGGCTCAGAACCCCATTGCTTTTGCAGATACAAAAAAAAACGCTTTAAAAGGAAAAAAATAAAAATAGAACAACATAAAATAAAAGGCAGATATAGTACTATCAGTTGCAAAAATAGATAGTAGAACATGGCTCATCTGTTCAATGGGAATGATGTGGTGAATAACTGTAAGTAAAAACTTTGGCTTCTTTTGTCAATTGGTTGGGCTTCTATTAACAAATGTTTTCAACTTTCAAGTGATTTTCACAAGCTTATCCAAGAACTCAGCAACTCTTTATACGTACGATGTCAATCAAATTTCATCCAAATATCCAAATCTCAATTTGCAAGAATTAATAGATGACAACCTTGAATACATAAATGGCTCTTCTGAAAGCGGGAACATGTTTGGAACTATCTCTTCTTTCAAAAGAGGATCTATGAACAACCTTGTCATGCTCTATGCCAAGGATATGACTGATGAAGGTGATATGGTGACTGTGGTGACGATCGTAGATGAGAATGCGAATAGGACTATGGTGTTCCATATTTTAAATGATATATTGATAGCTTTTGCTGAGGAAAACTCTGCGATAGGAAATGGTGGTGCTAATTCTCAGAGCTCTAACGGGGATTATAACAATAATAATAATAACAATAATCAGCCTTCATATAATAAGGGGCAAGGAAATACTTCATTCAAGTTGAAAATGAAGGAGATAATCGACAATCCAATATATCGAGACTTGGACCAATACGGTTCACTCACGCTGGCAAATCAGGAGATTGATCAGGTACGAAATTTAATGAATGATAATATAGAAAGAGTGTTACAACGAGGAGAGAGGATCCATTTGTTAGTGAATAAGACAGACAAGTTGAACAATGCTTCAAACTCATTCAGGAGGCGCACAGTTGCTATTAAACGGAGGTTGTGGTGGAACAATGTCAAATTTATAGCGATACTGACTCTTTGTGGATTGATTGTATTGTATCTAATCGGTGGTGAGTTTTGTGGATTACCCATCTACAACAAGTGTTTTAAGCATAATGAATAAGGCTTTTTGTTTGAAGCAATAGATAATGATTTCTGTGATTTTTGTTTTTTAAAATTGAAGTGTTTTAAATAATAATATATTATCCTATTCTTGGTCATCTTCCTCTGCATCTTCGTAGACAGATTCAGGAGAATCACCTTCAAGCTCTTTATGGTCCTTTGCAACTATCTGGGATGGCTTCAACTTTGTATCTCCATCCTCTTCCAACTCTTCAACTTCTTCCTCATCTTCTATCTCAACTACGTCGACTTCTGCTGCGGGTGTCGCATCTTCTTCATCTGTATTAGCATTGACCGTTACTTTTTTCAGTGGTGATTCCGCAATGGCACCTTCATTCGTTTTCAATTTCTTGTTTGAGTCTTCTGTTGTATCTTCCTCTTCCTCCTCTTCATCTTCTTCCTCTCCTTCTTCTCCAGGGGCAGCTGAGTCGGTCTTTGCTGATGATTGTTTTAATTGTCTCTTCAAATTAGCCTTCTCATTGAATTTTTCAAGTTCCTCTTCTAGTATCGGAACATAAGCACCAAACCCCGTGCTTTTCAATGCATTCAAGACATCCTGAGCGTTTGCTGTTCTTCTCAGATCCAGCTTGGACGCCTGCAACGCATGATGGAATAAATGACTTATGAAAACCACACTACTTCTTTGAATCACAGTCACCGAATCCTTAGATAGAAGAAATTGGGACTTATCAGAATCTTCACCTTCCCCGTCAGTTAATGTACTTTTGGCTATTCTACCGACTGTCACTTTTGGAAATAAAATGTCCTTTACAAATATTTCATATTAGTATCTTGTCAAGAAAATATATGGAGTAAAATAAACAGGAAACTTACATCGATAGATACCACGTCCTGGTCTTTTGGCCCAGACGTATTGGTAGTTGGAGTGTCAGTACTGCCTTCTTTCTTTTGCAGCTTTGGTGGCATGGTGATTTCCGTTGTGATTTTAAAGATATTGGGTATAATACTACAATAACACGCGTGGATAATTTGGAATTTTTTTTAAAGATCTAAATCATCATAAATGAACCCACAACATCTTATACAAAATTCATGAACAGAGCAATTGCATTTCTCATTCCCATCAACTCATACGGATTGTGACCAAGTATGTGAATGTTGATTTAGAGCTACTACGACAGTCTCTTTAATCTTGGACACTCGCTGAAGAAGTACACTTCTCTTGCAAAGTCCCCTGCTGCTCATAATAGTAGTGTACCTTTGCTCTAAATTGTTAGCAAAAACAAAGGACAAGACTTTTTAACAATTACAAAAGTGATACGAACAGATGAAATACTGGTATAAAACTACTTGGATGCTAAGGAACTGACATCATATGGAATCTCACAATGTCATTTGTGATGGATCTACCCCCATCGTTGAACCGCTGATATCCTTAGAGTCTCATGGGACAGCACCGACCAGCTGTCTGCACCTATCACATAATGCAGTTTTCAAAATTCCCTCACATTCTTTTACAGCATTTCGTTTACGTTTTTGCACCGCTGAAGAAATCTCAAGAAGCTCTGAAACTGTTCTACTAGGATCTGTTCCTGAAACCTGGGTAAGATATCGCAGTTCGCTTGTGCTGAAAATTTCACATAGAAATAAATTTAAAAAGAGGCTTCGAAGATTGAATTCAAAATTTGGGACATTGAATCAAGAGTTTTACGAAAACTATTTGCGGTTTGATTCAAACCTGCCAAGCTCAGAAGACTCATCAAGCGTGCCGGGGTCAACTGGTGGTACTGATATACCTGCCTCTGAGGATAATGAGCCTCTTCATTTATTCGACTTGGAATCTGGTAACTCTTCATCTGAGGCGTCACACTCATTTACACCATTGCCTTCTACAAGTTTCAAAATATCAATATCCGATGGTGAGTCATCTGATGATGATGCCTTGGCAAGTGATTCTACAGCGCAAAACAGCTCCACTGTTGGGAAGTTGATGTCTCAAAATGAAAGAGCATCGGACAATCTGATTCTGATGTTATACAATCAAATATATCAAGGACAAAAGAGAAAGGAGGATACTTATTTTCATCAAAGTCCATTTAATGCCGAACTTGGGCCTACGGGCTTCGATAATGGTAAAAATCTATCAAATATGTCATTTTATTCAGCTGAAACTGACTTAAATGAAAGCAGTGAAGCCAGTTCCAAAAATTCAATACAGGAGCCTGCTATGGCGCCATGGGGGCAAGGAAATGCATCGATTCTGCTCGGTGAAAATGACTCTCGTGCAAGTTCAATGGCTGCTCCCCAAGTGACGCAGATGACACGGGGTGTGACCTTCTCAGACACAAGAACTGCTCCTTCTTTTAAAAGGAAGAGCGTCATAAAAATTGTCACTCCCAATCCAATTGGTGACAATGAAGCTTCTGAACATTCGATTCCAGTCCAGCATCATCATTGGAAAATGGTTGATAAATTAAAATCAGGTACTGTTTACACAAAACAAAGAGCGGCTCATGAATTAGAAAAGATTGAAAAAAGATTGAAAGTACAAAAATTCTTACTTAATTTTGAAGTTGGAGAGATTTTAAAGTATGAGAAAATGCTTGTTCTTGTAAAGGAGTGTGATTCCGAAAGTTTCAAAGGACCACTCACTGAAGATGAATGTTGCGATACACGTGTAGCAGAGCGCTGGAAAGAGTACATTGTGGTGGTCAGATCCAATTCTGATCCAGATAATCCGGTATTTGTCCAATTCAAAAATAAGAGAAACATAGATAAAAAAGAAGAGTTTAGTCTTCATGGGATTGATTTTAAAATAAATATCTACAACACTATTGTGAGCTTCTATAGCACACTTGATAAGACCATCTCCATATCTGTCCCAGGTAGCAAAGAGCATGAGAGGAGTTTCTATATTTTGAAATTGCACACCCTGTCTTCTGCTATTAGTTGGTATAGGTTTTTTACGGGTATTCTTTCTACAGAATCGCAGAACCAATTTTCTGTGCAGATTCCTGATTTGCAATTGCATTTGAATATCAAGGTTCCCTGGGAAAGTTTTGAAACTGAGAGCGAAGATGAAGTGCTGCTAGCTGTCGATTACAAAAATTCTGGTTATAAAATTGAAAGACCAAAAGGTTTGAAATACATCTTGGACCTGATAGACGAAAAATTGGCAAGCTCAAAAGAGTTGAGAAGAGAAGCTTTTGGATGGGACTTGATCAAAGACAGTGTTTTGCTTTGTCTTAGAAGCTTTGATAGACTCGAGTGGCGTTTCGATGCTAACAGTGTTAACCTTTCAGATTTTAGTGATATGTCTTCTTCTCAAGTATTGGAGCTAAGAAGACCGGTACACTACCCAAGTATAGCTGAATTAGATGTTGGAGATGAGTTAATCGAGCCCACCCCCATTGAAGGTTTTCTAACAAGACTTTCTTCTCGTGGTGGGAAGTCCCGTTCTGGAATATTACAACGTCAAGTATTCAAGTTGGAATACTATTACTCGCACGATAATTTGTTGATGTTTTGCGCTGGACGTGATGGCATTCCCCCTTTGCCTGACTTGAGTGTGATTGACCTGGATGGACATGTTTCAGATCTGAACCGTCTGAGAGAAAGTATCAAGAAATTGCCTCAAGTTTATAACAATAACTACTATGGACTAGATGCTTGTAATCATTTTAGATGGTTGAATCCAGATATGACTTTAAGCGAGTTCAAGGAATATGACGTTGCTGCTTTAAGAGAATTGCAAAGGAGAACTTCGCAAACGATCCAAGCTAAAGGAATCGTGGATATGTGCCATATTACTGAGATAGTCTCCGTTCCTCATGAAGAATTGACAAATAGTGTGAAAGCTGCTTCGAGCCTTATTTGGACTGGTTCCATTTCTTCACCTGCAGATAAAAGTGTGTCAGATTCTTGCTTTGAGATTCGCTTGAACTCAGGGGCGAAAATTCGACTTTGTGCACCATCGAAGCTCATAAAGGATGAGTGGATAAACAGACTTTCGAGCCTTGTCGCATATTGGAAAACCAGAAAAACTCTTGACAAGGACAGTTTGATAAAAATGAAAGAGCAAAACCAAAAAAAGCTTATGGTTCGTGACACAGATATAGTTGACGTTTCTCGCGAAATGAATTGGAAGTCATTAAATGCCATCAGCGATCCGCTGATTTATAACATCAGTGACGTTGCACTCACCCGATGTGTTTCTATGAGTGGTATCCTTTATCAAAAGCCCAAAAAGCATTCCAGTTTCAAAAAATTCTTCGCGTTATTATCACCTGGAAATATAACATTATATGGAATGTTTCGTCGTTCCAGTTCGGGGAACATCAAAAAAACTTCTGGCTACCGTCACTATCTAACAATTGCAATACATGAAGCATACGTTTACTCGGGTGCTTGCACATCCTTAGATTTGTTGGACAGAGATGGTGGTATTGACCATATGCATCCAACTGATTTATCTCAACCAAGGGTGTATGATGACGGTTGGATGTCATCGGAGCGTCAAGCAGATAGAAGTTTCACTTTGTGGTTTGGTACCAAGCGTGCTATTGCTGGTGAGGGTCAAGAAGGTAAATTCATATCTGCCTTGGAGAAACTTCATAAAGATGGTGGTAAAAAAACAAATCTGCCCACCTCGATGAATCCAGGTATTGTCAAGATCGTTTCGCGTTTAGGTGTGACGGGAAAAAGCATGGTATTTGTTGCTAGGTCAAGACAAGAGAGAGATTTATGGGTTTCTAGGATTACCAACAGTGCTGAAAAGTTTTACATTCCAGAAGATGAAAGTATTAGCTTGCACTAGGGTTATTGCTCGCCAACTTTTAATATTTATCTACTCATCAAAGATCCCACTTACTCAATTAAACCAAGCAATAAAAGTCTTGTCTTTAATTACATTTTATATCACTACGTGTATAACTACAATTTTTTGAATAGAACATCATGTCGAATTGAAGTCATTTTTGTAAGACAGCCACTTCAAGTGATATAATAATATGTGCTATAGTTAGCAAACACATACGGCTTCAAATTTTGACGTTATATGTGACGTGAATATTCAATGACGGTGATTAAAACACACTCAATCAGTCAGTATGATTTCTAACGAACTCCTAAACTACAAAATCGAAAACAATCGAATAAATGTTTTATAACGACCCAATGGATTCCCTGTTAATACGTATCTCAAGCAACTTAAATGACGATAAGGTACTCTTAAAAATTCGCTGATAACTCTTCTTCCTTTCCATCTGAAAAGTTACGGACTCTATAATCCGAGAACAGGCAAATCATGCTATCTCAGGCGTATCTTTGATATAAACTACGCGCGAACAAGAATACAGAATATCGCTTAATTCTCTTTTTCAAAACAATCGAAACATATTCAGTCATATACTTCGTTGAATACACCCTCATATAATAAACACAATCATAATCATGGTTATAAAAAACATTTATTTCATTTTGATCAACAATAATATCAATTGCATATCGGCTCAGCAAATCTGCGATGATGTTCTCTTCCACCGAGATATGGTGTATGACAAAACCATATCGACTCAACTGTTCCAACCATCTTGTTACTCTCGGTGAAGGAACCTTTTTCTGTGACATAAGCTAGTGATAAAACATTTATTTAAAAGGTAATCCCACTCCTTGAGGAACCGAACGATAGCTGAAGTTCTGCTTTTCTAACAGCGCAGTTCTTCTCCTGTGGAAGAAGCGATTTTGAAAAAAAACCTGTGGTGACTTTCTTTCCATTGACTGACTGTTCTAGTATACCACCCAATCCCAGTTTTGATGCGTCTGTATGTAGTGTGAATAGTTCTTTGACATTTGGAAGGTTCATCACCGAATAATTTATCAACCTTTTCTTTAATCTTTTTACACAATCACCTTGTTCTTTTCCCCATTTCTCTTTATTTGATATAATATTGTATCATCCCCAAAATCACCTGGCCCCCCTTCACAGTCTTGGGGCGGAAAATGTTTTATGGCATCTCATTCTCCTGGATCTGGGGCCTTCTGCTTAACTTTCTCTCCTCTTTTTAGTCAATTGATGATCAGCATGCGAGGTTTTTACTCACCCAAAACCGATTGACGACCCGATTTTCGGATCATGAGTTTTCCTCATTATATATATAGAGACACTAGCGTTTTATTCAATTCATCATTTTATATAGTGTATACGCCTAGTAGGTTATTTCGCAGTTTAATAAATTTTATCATATCATATCCATCAATAACAAAGCCTAAATATTTCAACCGTTTTGGCCAAAAAATGCTCCCTCCGCTGTTCAGGCGATGATGACGAAAGCATAAAAAAAATTGAATGAAACCAGCGGATGCAGTACTAACATGTTTATAATATTCAGCTCCAAGTATGATTTTTAACAAATTAAGTAGTTGGTTATTAAAACAAGATCTGACAAATAGTTAATCAAAATCTTCAACTGAAAAAAACTAAAAAATAATCGACAACAGCAGGATTCGAACCTGCGCGGGCAGAGCCCAAAAGATTTCTAATCTTTCGCCTTAACCACTCGGCCACGTTGCCTCTTGATAGAAGGGAAAATATTTTGCTAATACAACCGATAATGCCTCAATTTTATCGCCGAGGCTTTAAAACGTTCGTTATCTTTCATTCTACCTTTTCTCTGCAAATAGTTTCGACTCATAAAGTTGCCTCGTTTGCTAGATAGATGAGAAGAAACATATCCTAGATTTTAATGCCAGTCTGTTCTCCATATCCTCCTAATTTCTCTGCAATTCATCTCTTAATAGTAACTTGCTCATGATTGGAAATGATCATTCCTTTAATTGCTTCACACAAACCTATTGCTCTCCATTTGAAAAACACCGCTCAGTTTGGTGATATGGTGGTTGTGGCCTTCGGTGAATACACATTATTCAGCGATTGAGCCCTACTGCTCTCGGTAAGTTGAGATTCGAAAAATTATTTTATATAATATATATAGAACTTGAAAGTATCTTTATAGTCATGGATCTATCATAATTGAGTTAACGATAGTTGTGACACTCCAATGAGAGTAGAGACACAATTTAAGTACAATTCAGAGAGTTTCAGAATCTTAAGTTACATTTACCTAGAGCTCTTTTATAGATCGATAGTAACAATAAACTCTTCGCTTGTGAAAAACAATTAACGATAGATTCTTCACTTGTAAAAAAGAACTAATGATAGACTAACTCCCTTGGGAAGAGGAAAAGGTGTTGGATGTGTTTCCTTGTGCATCCGTCGAGGAGGATTGTTTTATGCAAACATGAAAATTCATTGTATTACAGACGATATCGAAGACTTGATTATAGTTTATACATGTGCAGTAAGAGCCTTTCAATCTAGCGCTGATGTGATTCTTCCAAAGCTTTATCTATATCGTGAAGCAACGCACTCCACCTGGGTGAGCCATCAGTCATCTGCTCACCAGTAGCCTCAGTTTTCTTTTGTCTCAATTTTGGTGTTAAGAATGAAGTATCGATACCATCTATAAAACTATCCCCTTGATAATCAAAAGATCCCGCCTGTTGTAAAAGCGGCGTAGTCTGGACATTTTCTTCATCTTCACCATAATCTGCAAGCAGAGTGCTAATGATATCAGCGTCCGAATCACTTTCAGTTGTAGTACTCGTAGTGGAGCTGTTGTCATGAAGAGTAAGTGTAGCTGACTCCATTTTAGAAAGAGGTATGCCTAGGTCATTTTCCGTTTCAGCTTCACTGGTGTTAATCATGTCAAAATCCAAATTGATGTTGCTGCAAATTTTTTCCATCACTTCTTCCCACGAGGCAATACTAATAACATTGTCTTTCTTTCCAGTGGATGGGTTGTGCAAAACACCAATCTCTAGCAGTAAATTGTTTTGAGTTAATGGGTTCATAGTTCCAATTGGTAGGTTTGAGATGGTCACCGTTGACACGTGAATAGTATTATGTTTTGTTGTTTTCAAGTAATCGTTGCAGAGAGAAGCTATTGTTCCGCCGTCATTATTTTGCACCACATTAAGGTCCAGATTTTCCCAAAAAGCATCATACTTCTCCTCATCGTATGTGAAACTGAAAAACTTTTGGAAAATATACTGAGAGTCAATTTCAAGCGTCTCATTGCATGAAAATATCAACAACACATCAATTTTAATCAAGAAAAACGCCTTTATTATGTTTTTCAAAATATTAGTCACCAGTTGAGATGTTCGCAGATGGTTTATAATCAAGATTATTGATTTGGGAGCAGCCTTCACATACACGCCATGAGAAGTTTCCAAAAAGTTCAGCCTTCTTAAACTTTTTTTTCCACGAGCTGTCTGAGGGGGAAAGCGCATATATACAGGATTGGGACCCCTTACCGCATCGACAGCAATTGTATTGGTGATGTTTTCATTGGAAAAAAAAAGATCCAAATGACTGAAAGCAGAACGCCATTTATCCAATAATTTGAGTGTATCAGCAGAAACGTAAAGCTCATCCCTTTGACCAATTTTAACCTTCAAAATTGAGGAAGCCATCTCTGAAACTTTTATGGGCACCTTGGAATTTGATAGACGATGTTTTCCCTCTTCCATGAGCGGTATTAACCTAAATTTATGAAATCCCTCTTCAATTAGCAAAAGCAGATAAGAAAACAAATAGCAGTGATATACTTTTGGTTTTTCTTTTAACGCAAAAGAAATGAAAAGTGTGTCCAGGAGCCTCAATAGTCCTAATGAGTCAACAAATGATTCTGAGATATCTTTTGAGTCACCTGAACTTTCAGAGCAATTTTCTAATAACTTTGATAATATTCTTGATCTCATTAAGGCCAATGGAACCCTTGAGTTAATTGATATTTGATCTGAACCTTTAGCAAAAGAAAGAGAATTATAAGCAGATGTGGGTGATGGGGTTGGAGATCTGGAAATTGAAGATATTATTGAGGACATAGCGGAAACAGAAGAACCTCGAGATGTTCTTCTAGCATGAGATGGAACAAACTCCACTAAATTCTTCAAGTTCAAAGTTGGTAGTTGTGTCCGTATAGTTGACGGAGCAAAATTTCTTCTAGGATCATTAATGTGGCTCGTAAGAACTTTTGATGAAACGTTTAATAGCTTTTGGGACAAATACTTATCGGAAATACCGTCATCCAACGGAATAGCTTGTTTGCCACATCTACATCTGGGGATATCAGAGGGGACTTCAGCATGAGGAGACGTTTCGTCCAATTCCGGTATGGTATCATCTACAGTGGACGCGAACTCTGAGGCGATCCGGTAGCACTCTTCATGAGAGGAATGACCACATGTG
The DNA here is from genome assembly GCA_003706265.2 of Nakazawaea holstii. Lineage (NCBI taxonomy): Eukaryota > Fungi > Ascomycota > Pichiomycetes > Alaninales > Pachysolenaceae > Nakazawaea > Nakazawaea holstii. The sequence continues at coordinate 25,131 of PPKU02000087.1, read as the reverse complement.
AATTCAACAAGTCTTTCCGTGACGTTCTTGTCAATCAATAAGTTCTCTAGAGGCTCGCCACAAAATGTACAACTATTCCCTCTAAAGTTTTTCACTAATTTGGATGAGGTATACTCTGTGTCAGACCTTATATGTCTTGGAGCAAGAGTCCTCAAATTTGATTGACTCTCCGCCTGCAGATAATTTTCAGAAAGTGTGTTGTAATCATTCTGTGTTGGCAAGTTACTCCGCTGTTCAAGCATCTGATCTAGTGTCGAGACGGGCTTCGTTTTCTGTTTTGTACTCCGGGGTTTCTTCTTATAAAATGATTGCTTTTCTGATGACAACGGCACACCCGAAGATTTTGTATGCTTTACCGCTTCAACGTTATTCGTTAAGATATTGAGAGTGTCACCATCTAATAGGCACCCATGCGGTACAGGAATTTTCTGGTTCAAAGTAGGGTTTGTCAGTGATGTCTTTTGCCTCCATTTGAAAGGAGAGCTGTTGGGGCTTGATCTGCTGGATTTTGGGTATGGCGTCACTTCTAGTTCTATGGGAGCAACACTCGATTGTATCGATCTCCTTCTATTGGATAAATTTGACATGCTCAAGTCAAAGTCAATGGAGCATCCGTGTAGTAGTTAAACGAGTCCCTTGATTTCAAAAGCTGTGTTAGTTCAATGCAAATGACAAAATTTTTGTGAATGTAGGTGGACTCTGCAATATATGTACACTTGCAGTTATTTGTTTCAGAGACAAACGGTAAATAGAGACTATTGTTGTCTGCCTGATGATCAATCAAATTGTGGTATGCCATATATGAGTGTTTCGAATTTGAAAATCAATTTCCTTTGTTCAGCAGCCCCAAAATTACCAGTTTTTCTTCAAATCGGGATATTCCTTCAGGGGTAACTAAGACAATGGTGAGTCAAACAAGATGGTAGCGACATCACCTTCATATGATTTATGTGAGATTGAATTGATCATTGAAGAAGTTAAGTAAATGCTCCTCTTTACTTCCGCTCATATTACTGAAAGTTTCAGCCTCTATATAACGGGAGTTAAGGGATATGATTCGTAGCAAGACAGATGCAAACGAACGAAAAAGTGTGGGACTAATTTAATCACATACATCATTCTCTAACCTTTAGAGCATGAGATGCAGCCTGATGTCTCGAAGAGATGACTTCGAATTCTTAATAGTTCGTCGCAGGTAGATGATAGCTTCATTTCCTTTCTGCTGAAAAGCTTACGTAGTCTCTTGGAAAGATCAACATTTGTTGAAAGGATAACCATGTCAGAACATTAATCACAAGAATGCAAGTTGAAACCGAGGACTCATTCAATAACAAGCCGTTGTTGTTGCTGTTGGTGTTGTTGTTGTTGACACGCGAGTGTTATGAGTTGAGTTTGGGCCCCATGGCGTTTGAATCTGTCACCCATTAATCGGGCTTTTTATCGCAACAAAAAAAAAACTAAAAAAACAAAAAATTGGAAGTACAACAAGTTGGTAATAAGAGAGCAATACCAGACTACATCAAGCTGTCCAAGGCTCTTTAAATATAACGAAGATATAAGTCGTCATTTTTTATATACAACACTACCACCTGGAAATTTCATTCAAATACCGAATTTACAGGCTCTTTTTTTAGGTGATTTATGTTTGTTATCATTTTCAATTAATCACGTAAATAGAGAATGACCCCAAACATGAACAGCTCTCAACTTTCCTTACAATTTCCGTTGAAAGATGTGGAACCTGATATCAAGTTTAGAATACCACGACGTTCAAATAGCAAAAATATGACCAATAGTTCCAGATTCACTTTTGATACAAATATCAACCCTAATACGGCATCCACCAACTGCAGAAAGAGGAGAAACATCGAAGAGCATATATCTAACATGATAGCGTCCAGCCAGGCTGAGCTACCTCAGAGCCCAAATGTTGATAGACCAGATACGTATGAGAACCACGAGGATGAATTAAATGAAACTTTACCAAACCGTCAACCTCCTCCTAAGAGACGTCTTTTGACTATCGACTCTAACAACACGAGTGTTACAGAAGATAGCATTTCCAGCCAGATGATGCCTCCTCCATCTTCATCCAATTCTGTGCTGCTAGAAAGCATTATATCAGATGTTCATCCACCTTTACCGTCCCCAAGTGCGTCACCGATTCAGTCACAAGATGAGGACGATATCATGAGCGACGACGAAAACAATGAGAGGTCAAAAAACGGTTCTTACATCAAGATACCAGCGACAGAAGAAGGTCTTTTGTCAACTATAGAAAGACTTGTTGACTGTTTAACTCAAAGTCAGAAGGATGCGTTGACATGGAGGCTTGTTTCTGGAACAGATCGTTCAAAGTTATCCACGTTGAACAATATAATAACCAAATCATTGAAGAGAGACATAATCAGTACTCTTCCTACAGAAATAAGTTACAAAATATTGGGTTATTTGGATGCAAAGAGTTTATTACATTCTGAACAAGTCTGTAAAAGCTGGTATAGCATTGTGAATAGGTCAAATGGCTTATGGAGGACTTTGATCTTGGATGAAAAATATATTTCTTCTGAAGAGGAGTTGAACAAGGAATTAGCTATGAAACGTGAACTTATGCTGGGATGGTACAAAGCTGATAGAAGATTGCCATCGATTGAGACAGGCGAGAATTATATCAAACAAGTATACAAGAAAAGACGGATTATACATCAAAGATGGATGGATCCTAACTATCAGCCGAAGAGAATAACAGTGAAAGGGCATGGGTCCGCTGTGATAACATGTTTGCAATTCGATGATGACAAGATAATAACTGGGGCAGACAACAATGTCATCAGTGTTTACGATACTAAGACCGGAACATTGAGACAGTCTTTGGAAGGTCATACAGGTGGGGTGTGGGCATTAAAATACTATAAGAATACTCTTGTCTCTGGAGCAACTGATAGGACTGTAAGAATATGGAACATCAAGCAGGGAAAATGCACGCATATTTTCAGGGGCCATACCTCCACAGTTAGATGTTTAGATATCTTGACCCCGGAGGTGATCGGTGTTTCATCAACTGGGGTACCAATTATTTTCCCACCAGAACCATTGTTGATAACTGGTTCCAGAGATTACACAGTCCATGTATGGAAATTACCATTGGCAGAGGAATCAGATGACGAGGTCATTGAACCATTTGATGTTTTGGAGTCGGACAATCCTTATTTTGTCAGGGCTTTGAAAGGTCATAGTGCTTCTGTGAGGTGTATATCTGGCCATGGTAATATTGTTGTCACTGGAAGTTATGATACTAGCATACGCGTCTGGGATTTGATCACAGGTAGATGTAAGTTGGTGTTGCGTTCTCATATTGATAGGGTATACAGTACGGTATTGGATATGAAAAGGAAGAGGTGTATATCTGGGTCAATGGACTCTACTGTGAAGATATGGGATTTAGAAGATGGTCATTGTATTGCAACTCTTGAGGGCCATTCGTCTCTTGTGGGTTTGCTTGACCTTTCTGATACCGCACTCGTTAGTGCAGCTGCTGACGCCACTTTAAGAGTTTGGGATCCTGAGACGGGTGAGGCGCGTTTCGAATTGAAAGGACACATGGGCGCCATAACTTGTTTCCAGCATGATGATAAGAAAGTTGTCAGTGGGAGTGAAAAAATGTTAAAGTTGTGGGATATAAACACAGGGAAGTTTGTAAGAGAGTTGCTACCAGAAGTGACAGGCGCCACATGGCAGGTCAAGTTTGATCACAGAAGATGTATATCTGCAGTTCAACATAGACAAAATGCTGACCATCCAGATGAGACTTTGATGGAGATCTTGGATTTCGGGGAGCCATATTACGCTAATGATGAGCTCAATAGGCAAGCCTTGACATTGCCGGAAGACCACGATGAGCCTCCTTTCAATATGGAAGAGAGCAATCTCTTCGGCTTTTAAATTCACAGAATAATAGTTTAACCAATCCATTAATTTGACTTGAACTTTAGATATATTGTAGTGCACCGTAAACCCATTTTCGCCCATTTGAGTCTTGGGTGCGGAAAAGAAAAATCCGTTTGAAAATATCACGAAGGAAGAAGAAGAAGAAGGAAAAAAAAAATACGATTATAGATCCATTTTCCAACACTAACAACAATTAGTTTGCGATTACAATGTTACGTTCAATTGCCAATCGTCCTGTGTCATTGAGGGGATTGAAATCCGCCTTCAAGACCAATTCTATTAGATCATTAGCTACAGCTTCTGATGATGTATGTATATTAGTATCATTTTCGGTGAACGGCCTTTAATATTAGACGTGTGAAACTAACTTGTATATTTATTTTTAGACTGTTCTCATTGAGTTACCAGCTTCATCATTCGAAGGTTACATGTTAGATGTCCCAGAATTGCAATTCGAAACTCAAAAATCAACTTTGTTACAAATGTACAAAGATATGATTATCATCAGAAGAATGGAGATGGCTGCTGATGCCTTGTACAAGGCCAAAAAGATCAGAGGTTTCTGTCATTTATCAGTTGGTCAAGAAGCCATTGCTGTTGGTATTGAAAATGCCATCAACAAGAAGGATTCCATTATCACCTCTTATAGATGTCACGGTTTCACATACATGAGAGGTTCTCCAGTTAAGGATGTCTTGGGTGAATTGATGGGTAGAAGATGTGGTGTCTCATACGGTAAAGGTGGTTCCATGCACATGTACACAACCGGTTTCTACGGTGGTAATGGTATTGTTGGAGCCCAAGTCCCATTAGGTGCTGGTTTGGCTTTTGCTCACAAATATAACAACGAGCCAAATTGTACATTCAACTTGTACGGTGATGGTGCTTCTAACCAAGGTCAAGTCTTTGAATCATTCAACATGGCCAAATTATGGGACTTACCATGTGTTTTCGTTTGTGAAAACAACAAATATGGTATGGGTACTTCTGCTGCCAGATCTTCAGCTATGACTGAATATTACAAGAGAGGTCAATACATTCCAGGTTTAAAAGTTAACGGTATGGATATCTTAGCTTGTTACCAAGCCGCCAAATTCTCCAAGGACTGGACCATCTCAGGTAACGGTCCATTGGTTGTTGAATTCGAAACTTATAGATATGGTGGTCACTCTATGTCCGATCCAGGAACCACTTACAGAACCAGAGAGGAAGTTTCAAACATGAGATCCAGAAATGATCCAATTGCAGGTTTGAAAATGCGCTTGTTAGAATTAGGTATCTCAACAGAAGAAGAAATCAAAACTTACGACAAGGCTGCCAGAAAATACGTTGATGAACAAGTTGCCCTTGCTGATGCTTCACCACCACCAGAAGCCAAGATGGATATCTTATTCGAAGATGTCTATGTTCCAGGTTCAGAAATTCCTGTCTTGAGAGGTAGACTTTCTGATGATTCATGGTCATTTGAAAAAAAGGGATTTGCCAACCGTTAAATAAATTGAATTGAATTTTATTTATTCTTAATTTATACTACTTCTATATAGTTATAAAATACTCACGAAATTTTCCAAGCGAGCTGGGTTAAGTTTATGTCTGTAGCCGCTTTAAATTTTTCTCTTAGCTATAACGGTCTGGTGGCTGTCTAATCGTTAAAGTAAGCGTATCGAAGTGAAAAAAAAGATTAAAAAAATTTATAAAAAAAAAACACAAGGGAAAGTGTTTTTGCATATTTATCGTAGAAGCATAGAAGTCATCTCTCAGGACACTCACAACAAGGACATTGAACTCAAAATGTCGGACCAGGCTCTGAAACATGCGAGCCAATACAAATACAATGAGATGGCCAATAAGGTCACAAGAGCCGATAGAAGGCTATTTGACGACCCACAAGCTAGAAGAGATGCTCAACAAAGTTCAAACCCAGAGTCAGTCGCAAATAGAATATCAGTGAAAGATATGGGAACGCGTGTCCAAATAAGCAATTCAAGCCAGTTGGGCACGGAGACTGCTTCTGTGAAAGAACATCATTTGACTACGAAGGCAAATGCGAGAAGAACGCATATAACAAATAGACAGGCTGATACATCAGAATGGGAGACATTGAATTATGTGCCTAAGACTCCGGAGAACCAGCAAATATATGACTTGATATTAACTTGGTGCTCATCTCAAATGAACAATGATTTGCCACCTGACGTCATTCGCTCCTTGACAGATATTGTTATCGAGATTTTGAAGACTGATGATCAAACGGACATACAGAGAAAGTCAAAATTGGAAGAGGCCTTGGAGAAAAGCTTAGATAGTGATCAGTTTCAAGAGCTGTTGAGTTTGTCGAAGAGAATAACAGATTATAAAATCGACGTTGACGACTCTTCGGATGGTAAAAATGAGCATGAAATTGCAGTTGTGCTTGAAGACGACGAAGAAGAAGAAGAAGAAGCAGACAACTACGATGATGAGGATGACGACGACGAAGCTCTAGACGATGAGAAAAATCTCGATCAAGCTCTTGACCCAACTGAAGAGATAGAAAATTTTGAAGATAATGAAGACATCATTGAATTAAATAACTCTCTGAAAGAAAATGGAGATGAAAACAATGTGCTACTTATTAGGTCAATTGATCAGTATTTCCTCAGAAGACTCATCGCTACTGAGCTTGGGTCTGAGGACTCTGTTAAAAACTCTCAAAAAGCCGACCACATATTTGAACTAATTAAAAAAACGATTGAAGAAAAATCAAGTTTAAGGTCTTTGGAAAATGAGGTGGTGGAGTATTTTGACTTTGAGCATCCAGAGTTGGTGGAAAAAATTGTACACGAACACGCTAAAATCTATTACGGGATTCTTTTGAGCTCTCTGGCCACAGAAGAGCTGATCGTTGAAATTTTGAATGATATGAAGAGAAATCAGTTTCAACATCTTGTCGATCAGTACATTCTTGGATCGGGGTCTGAAGCAAACACGAAAAGAAAATTACCAGAAGAAGATGCAAATGATGAGCCTTCTAAAAGACTGAAATCAGAATCCACTCAACCAACAAGGCTTCCGCATATTGTGGATTTGGACTCTTTGGTGTTTGATGAAGGATCTCATTTGAGAACTTCATCAACACTTAAGTTGCCAAAAGGAGCTTATAGGCTTCCTAAGAAACATGAGGAAATTCATATTCCAGCTCCAGATCCTCCAAAATTTAAAGAAGGGGAAAGGCTTATTCCTATAGGTGAATTGCCTGAATGGGCTCAGTCTGTATTCCCTTCTTCCGAAACTTCAACATTGAATAGAATTCAATCAAAGGTGTATCCTACTGCTTTCAATTCTGACGAAAATTTGTTGATGTGTGCCCCAACAGGTGCAGGGAAAACCAATGTTGCTATGCTTACCGTCTTGAGAATTTTATCGAATTACATGAACGAAGAAACCTCAAAGTTTGACCTTGACAACTTCAAAATTGTATATATAGCACCATTGAAAGCTTTGGTTCAAGAACAAGTGAGAGAATTTCAAAGAAGGCTCTCTCAGTTTGGTATCACTGTCAACGAGTTAACGGGTGATTCAAACTTAACCAAACTGCAAATTTCCTCAACTCAAATTTTAGTGACCACACCAGAGAAATGGGATGTTATCACTAGAAAGATGTCTGATGTGTATTATGTAAATCTTGTAAGGTTAGTCATCATCGATGAAATTCATTTGTTGCACGACGAAAGAGGTCCGGTTTTGGAAAGCATCGTTTCCAGAACCATGAGGAGCGTTGACACAGGAGACAACGAACCTGTCAGATTCATTGGATTGTCTGCTACTTTGCCCAATTACAAAGATGTCGCTACATTCTTGAGGGTTGATGAGGAAAAAGGCTTGTTTTATTTTGACGGAACTTACAGACCGTGTCCTCTTGCACAACAATATGTTGCAATAAACGAAAAACGAGCTTTGAAAAGGTATCAGGCTATGAATGAAGTTTGTTATGAAAAGATATTAGAGAATGTTTCGAAGGGGCACCAAGTGATTGTGTTCGTCCATTCAAGAAAGGAAACTTCTAAAACTGCTAAGTGGATCAGGGATAAGATGCTCGAGAAAGAAGAACTAAATCGAGTTATCAAATCTGATTCTGGATCAATTGAAATATTGAAAGAAGAATCAGAAAATTGTAAGGACACAAATCTCAAAGACTTGTTACCTACCGGTTTTGCAATACATCATGCTGGTTTGTCAAGAGAGGACAGATCGAAATCAGAAGACTTGTTTGCTGGGGGATACGTTCAGGTGTTGATATCCACTGCTACATTGGCCTGGGGTGTTAATTTACCTGCTCATACTGTAATAATCAAAGGAACTAATGTTTACTCCCCGGAAAAAGGTGCTTGGGTGGAACTTTCGCCTCAGGATATTTTGCAAATGTTAGGTAGAGCGGGAAGACCAAGGTATGACAAGAGCGGTGAAGGTATTATCATTACTTCTCAAGATGAAATTCAATACTATTTGGCAATTTTAAATCAACAGTTACCGATAGAGTCTCAACTCATGTCAAAATTGGTGGATAATGTCAACGCAGAGGTGGTTTTGGGGTCTGTAAAATCTCTTTCAGACGTTGTCGATTGGCTTGCCTATACGTATTTATATGTGAGGATGTTGAGGTCGCCAGCTTTGTATCATGTTGGGCTGGAGTATGATGGTGATGAGCACCTCAAATATAAGCGAGCCGATTTGCTGCACTCTGCCTTGACAATTTTGAATAAGCATAAGCTCGTGACATATAACCCTGAAACTGGAGATGTGGCTTCAACAGACTTGGGAAGAATAGCATCTCACTATTACATTAGCTACGAGTCAATGAGTCTTTACAATACACAGTTGAAGAGTTATTCTTCTCCATTGGATATTTTGAGAATATTCGCTCAATCTGGGGAATTCAAGTATATCCCAGTTAGGGAAGAGGAAAAACTGGAAATAAACAAGTTACTTGAAAATGCTCCAATACCAGTGAAAGAGAGCTCGGACGATCCATTAGCAAAGGTGAACGTTTTGCTTCAGTCTTATATATCAAGGTTACGTTTAGACGGGTTCGCGCTAATGTCTGATATGATATATATCACTCAGTCAGCTGGTAGAGTTATTAGAGCATTATTCGAGATCGCTTTGAAAAAGCATTGGTCACTCACTTCCAAAATCACTTTGGATTTTTGTAAGATGATCGAGAAGAAAATGTGGTTGCCCAATTCACCATTTAGGCAATTCCCTAATGTACCTTTTGAAATTATCAGAAAAACTGAAAGTTCTCAAATGCCGTGGTCTCATTATTTTAATCTTTCGGACGCTGCTGAGATGTCACAAGCCATAAGGTCTGAAAAGTATGGTAGGACTGCTTTCGAGCTATTGCAAAAATTCCCTAAAATCTCCGTGAATGCAAATTGTCAGCCAATTACCTCCTCTTTATTGAGAGTGGAGCTTGAGATATTACCAGAATGGACCTGGGATACAGACATACATGGATTAGCTGAAAGTTTCATCTTGTTAGTTGAAGACTGCGATGGTGAAAAAATTCTTTACACTGATTCATTTTTGGTTCGCAAAAATTATGTTAATGAAGAGCACCTTCTTGATTTTACTGTCACAATATCTGAACCTCTTCAGCCTAATTATTTTGTTACAATAATCAGTGACAAATGGCTTCACTGCGAGACAAAAGTTCCGGTTATGTTAAACAAAATCAAAATGCCTAAGAAATTTCCTGCACCTACTCAAATTATGAACTTGCAGCTTGCACAAGTTGCTGATTTAAATCAAAAGGAATTTGAAGAGTGTTTTGAATTTGAAACGTTCAACAAATTTCAAACACAAGTTTTTCAATCGTTGTATAATTCAAATGAAAATATCTTCATAGGAGCTTCAAAAGGTACTGGAAAAACCACAAGCGCTGAGATTGCCCTTCTCAATCATTGGAGAGAAGAAAGGGGAAGAGCTGTATATATTTCTCCCTCACAGGAAAACATTAACATCTTGTTGAGAAATTGGAAAAAGCGATTCTCAAAGATTGCTGGAGGTAAGGAAATTAATAAGTTACAAGGGGATTTGACGCAAGACTTGAAACTGTTGGAGAATAGTCACTTGATCTTGGCTACACCTCAACAGTTCGATACCATATCTAAACGTTGGAAGACTAGAAAATCGGTTCAAAGTATAGAGCTTTTCATTGTTGATGATTGTCATGCTATAGGAAGCGGTTTAGGCGGGTGCATCTATGAGGTTATCATTGCTCGTATGAGATTCGTATCAGCTCAACTTGAAAACCATTTACGAATTGTTGCTTTATCAACGCCACTAGCAAATGGTAAAGACTTTGCTGAATGGATTGGAGTTTCAAAAAATAACTTATTCAATTTTAGTTCTAAGGAAAGAGTGAACCCATTGGAAATTCATTTGCAATCCTTTTCAATTCAGCATAACCCTTCCTTGATATTAGCTATGGTCAAGCCAGCATTCAATCTGGTTAAAGCTTCTGCATTTGATGCTGAAAGAACAGCCATTATTTTTGTGCCAACACGAACTCAGTGTGTGGAAATTAGCCTGCACTTCATCAAGCTTGCCACTAGGGAAGATGTTGATTTCCTCAAAGCTGATTTGTCTTCATTGGAGTCTTATTTGAGTAAAGTTAAAGATCTCAAGTTACGTGAAGCATTGGAAAATGGGATGGGTTTTTACTACAAAGGTATGTATGTCACTGATCGTACTATCGTTGAAAAATTGTACAAGTCAGGTGCTTTGACGATCCTTTTTGCTACCAGAGAAACCTGCACATACTGTCCAACAGCTAACACGGTGATTATTTTTAGTACCCAATTTTACGAGGGCAGGGAACACAGATATATCAGTTATCCTCTTAATGAGATACTTGAAATGGTTGGTGTGGCAGAGGATGGTGAAAAGCCGGCTTTTGTTGAAATATTGACAAACTCATCCAGCAGAGAATACTATAGGAAATTCATCAGCGAATCTCTCCCACTTGAAAGTCATTTGAATGTCTATTTACACGACGCCTTGATTAATGAGATCACTACTAAGGTGGTTACGTCAAGACAATCGTGTGTCGACTGGTTAACATATTCATACTTTTACAGAAGATTACAATTGAATCCAAGCTTTTATGGGGTTCAAGATACCTCATATGTTGGGCTTAGTGAGTTCTTGTCGGAGTTGGTAGAGACCACCCTTAAGGAGTTACAGGATGCCAAGTTAATCGAAGTGGAAGAAAATGATGAGGAAGAAGAAGTAGAAGAAGTTGACGAAATTGTTCCACTGAACGGTGCGATGATTGCGGCTCATTATGGGGTATCCTTCATCACTATGCAGACATTCACTGCTTCGTTGACCAGCAAGACAAAACTTAAGGGATTATTAGAAATCATTTCAGCTGCTACTGAATTTGAGGAGATACCAATTCGTCCACACGAAACCACTATCTTATCCAAAATTTACAACAGAGTGCCTATCAAGTCTTCAAATTCCAATTTCGAGTCGCCTCATTTTAAGGCATTTGTGCTTTTACAAGCTCACTTCTCTCGTATGAGCTTACCTCAGGATTTGGAGGCTGACCAAAAGTTTGTTTTAGAAACAGTATTGAACCTATTGTATGCGTCGATTGATATATTGTCGACTGAGGGGTACTTGAATGTGATAAATGCCATGGACTTATCGCAGATGATTGTTCAAGCTGTGTGGGATCATGACAATCCTTTGAAACAGATACCTTTCTTTAACGATGAGATTATACAAAGATGTGCCAAATTGAACGTTGAAACTGTGTATGATATCATGTCTTTAGAAGATGAAGAAAGAGACCAACTGTTAAGTTTATCAGACAATGAAATGAACAAGGTCGCTCAGTTTGTGAACAGTTATCCAAACGTCGACATATCCTACACTTTGGATTTGTCTGAGCCTATGGTGGAGAATGAAGACAAACTAATTACTATCGAAATCAAAAGGGACGAAGAAGTGGATGATTTGACCGTTGTCGCGCCTTACTATCCTTTAAAGAAATTGGAAAGTTGGTGGATAGCGATAGGTGAACCCAATTCAAGGCAGCTATATGCGATAAAGAAGACAACAATCTCGAAAGAGACTCAAAGTATAAATCTCAGCTTTTCTATTCCGCAAAAGGGTCATCACAAATTATCGATCTGGTGTATATGTGATTCATACGTTGATGCTGACAAAGAAGTCAGTTTTGATGTAGAAGTTCTTGCTGGCGAGCTGTCTGAAGGAGAAGAAGAAGAAGAAGAGGATGATTAAATAGGAGTTACTTTTATAATGTGAAATTTGTATTATATTTGTCATTCCGCCCTTTGTAGAGAGTAAGTGTTCTTTGGCTCAAATCGAAATTTAATTTTTTTAAGACTAAAAAAATAAGAAAACACAAATTTGCCATTGCATGTTAAGGATTCCATTGATCTAGTCTACTTTTGTGAAGTATTTGCATTCAGGCATCTTCAAGTAGCTCCTGTATAATGAAGTAAGTTATGCTGACACTCCTAGTTGCAGAAGTTTTCCACTAACCTTTTCTTTTAAAGATTTTTCATTGACGATTTACCGGTCCTTTTCCCATACCCACGTATATATCCAGAGCAATATGCATATATGTCAGATATAAAGAAGACATTGGATGTGGGTGGGAATTGTATATTGGAAATGCCGTCCGGAACAGGTAAAACTGTTTCGTTGTTGTCTTTGACCGTTGCTTATCAGATGTTTTACCCTGAACATAGGAAGATTATCTATTGTTCTCGTACCATGTCAGAAATTGAAAAGGCGTTGATCGAATTACATTCATTGATGGAGTATAGAGCTAAAGAGTTGGGGTATGTTGAGGATTTCAGAGGATTGGGGTTGTCTTCCCGTAAGAATCTTTGTTTGCATCCAACAGTCTCCAAAGAGAGAAAAGGTGTGGTAGTTGATGAAAAATGCAGGAGAATGACGAATGGTCTGGTCAAGGCCAAGATGGAGGCCGGAGAACCTACGGATATAGAATTATGTTCATTTCATGAAAAGCTTTATGAAAAAGACCCCCAGAATCTTGTGCCACCAGGAGTGTACTCATTCGATTCCTTGATGAAGTATTGTCAAGCAGAGGGAACTTGTCCTTATTTCACAGTTCGTCGTATGATGCCGTTTTGTAACATCATAATTTACTCCTATCATTATTTATTGGATCCAAAGATTGCATCGAGGGTGTCAAAGGAGTTATCAAAGGACAGCATTGTCATTTTTGACGAGGCGCATAATATCGATAACGTTTGTATCGAGTCTTTATCTTTGGACTTGAATGAAGATATATTGAAAAGAGCGTCTAGAGGTGCAAATAGTTTGAGTAAGAAAATCGAAGATGTGAAAAAGACAGACAGCAAGAAATTACAAGATGAATACGAGAAATTAGTGGCGGGTTTGAGAGAGGCGGAAATAGCGAGGGATGAGGAGATGTTCATGAGTAACCCAACACTACCGGATGACTTGTTGGATGAGGCCATCCCGGGAAACATACGAAGAGCGGAGCATTTTGTCTCTTTCTTGAAGAGGTTTATTGAATATCTCAAGACAAGGATGAAGGTTTTACACGTTATTTCTGAGACTCCAACATCTTTTTTACAGCATTTGAAACAATTGACTTTTATTGAAAAGAAACCTTTGCGATTTTGTTCGGAAAGACTTGCTTTGTTAGTGAGAACGTTGGAAGTTGAAGAAATTGAAGATTTTATGTCATTGAAAGACATTGCCACATTTGCAACGTTGGTGTCAACTTATGAGTCAGGATTTCAATTGATTCTTGAGCCATTTGAAACGGAAAATGCTACAGTGCCCAACCCTATTTTACGTTTCACCTGTCTTGATGCGTCTATAGCAATCAAGCCTGTTTTTGATAGGTTCTCTTCTGTCATTATCACGTCTGGTACCATATCTCCTTTGGATATGTATCCTAGAATGTTGAATTTTGAAACTGTTGTTCAGGAGTCTTATACGATGACTTTAGCAAGAAGATCATTTTTGCCCATGATTGTAACCAAGGGTTCTGATCAGGTGGCTATTTCATCACGTTTTGAAATTAGAAATGATCCAAGTGTTGTTAGAAACTATGGAACTTTATTGATTGATTTCGCTAAGATAACACCAGATGGGATGGTTGTTTTCTTCCCATCGTATCTTTATATGGAAAGTATTATATCCGCATGGCAAACTATGGGAATCTTGGATGAAGTATGGAAGTACAAATTGATTTTGGTTGAGACACCTGATGCTCAAGAGACTGCTTTGGCGTTAGAAACGTATAGAACTGCTTGTTCTAATGGCAGAGGGGCAATCTTGTTATCTGTTGCGAGAGGAAAAGTTTCTGAAGGAATTGATTTTGATCATCACTTTGGTCGTACCGTATTAATGATAGGTATTCCCTTCCAATATACAGAATCAAGAATTTTAAAGGCTAGATTGGAGTTCTTGAGAGATAATTATCAGATTAGGGAAAATGACTTTTTATCTTTTGATGCCATGAGACATGCTGCACAATGTTTGGGAAGAGTCTTAAGAGGTAAAGATGATTATGGAGTGATGGTGTTAGCTGATCGTAGATTTTCGAGGAAGAAGAATCAACTTCCTAAATGGATAGCACAAGCGATGTCAGATGCAGATATCAATTTGTCCACTGATATGGCGATTGCCAATGCAAAGAAGTTTTTAAGAACGTTGGCCCAACCTGCCGATCCTGCTGATCAAAAAGGTGTTTCGGTTTGGGATATTGATGATTTAAAGGCATTCCAACTGGAACAAAATCTGTTCGATATGGATCAATTTGATGAAGATGGGGACCTTCCAATGTTGACTGCAGAGGAAGAAGCTGCTTTGAACAAGCTTTAAGTTCAATAATGCCTTGAAATAGTTCGTGTAGAGGGTTTTATTCGATTATCGATGAATTATAAATACTGTAAAAAGAGAACACCATTGAATACATAGTTCGTAGTTTCTGCAACAAAACTTGGAAATTCGTCTTTTAGTCACTGATCACGATACGTGGTTGGACAACTTCATGATACGAAAAGATATTTTTTGCAGATAGAGTAGCTACTGGAATGACAGAATGGAAATCATCCAAATAGTGAAAATACTACAAAAATAAACAGTAAAATATGTTGAACGGATGCTGAGTTCACAGTTCTCGAATTATCGAAGCATCAAAAATAATTAACTGCGAAACCATATTTAGAGACCAGAATCATTATGAGAAATATCGTTTCAAGAAGACTTTACTTTAAAGAATTTAGCGTGCTCACCTCAAAAGATACCTTTACCTAAAATTCGGTTATAGTAACAAAAATAATTTCGCTTGTAAAAAAAATATTCAGAATAAACTTATCGAAATTATGGAGATATTCACAATCAAAAGGTATGGTCGAAATAAAGCTCGACTAGTCGCCAGAGGTGACCGCCAAAACGTTTCTCCTAAAGAGGTTTTTTGTTACTAACACTTTGATGAAAATTTATGTTGTTTGTAGTTAAAAAATTAACAGTTGCAATAACACACATTAACCTTCCGATACATTTCCCAAGAATGGGAGCCAACCTGGTGTAATCCAATTCGCCTTCGTCACGGGTAGTGAACTGTGCTGGATTGCTCCCCTTCAGTGGTACCACTACTCATTGCTGGAATCAATACACTAGACTACTCATAGCAATTAAAACTCCGACCGCAAGAATCGAACTGGACACCAAATGTTGTAGATATCAGAAGAAGAAAATGTTGCGCGAACGCGATCACCACTTCTGCTAAAGGCCTTAACAGCGAGGAAATTTGAGAAAAACTGATACAAACGTTTTAGTGAAAATATTGCCGTTTCGGGAAATTTAGGGGCTGTTTTTGAGGTGTAATTTTACAGAATTGGGTGTTAAAAATCCAATTAAACGTCAAGGGAAGCCCATCTCTGGCATATCCCATGGAAGATCATCCGGAATGGTTGTCAGACTTATCAAATTTCTCAGCAAAGAACGGCCTACATGGAAATAAACGGAAGGATCTTAGACATATGTCTAGTGACAATTTATTATTTAGCAAATTTTTGTTTAACTAAGTCCAACAATTGTGGGAATATGATATCAGAAGTCTCACCTGACACCGTATGCAAGACACCCTTCTGCTGGTAAAATTTTTTCAAAGGATCAATTTCATTATGATAAGTTATCAACCGTTGTTTGAAGACATCAACGTTGTCATCAGCACGCTTGGTTAATGGCTCACCAGTGATGTCATCTTTGCCTGGGACTTTTGGAGGATTGTATTGTAAGTTATAAACCCTACCCGATGGTACATGCTGAAATTGACAATGTTAGTAAAAAGTTTAGTAAAAAGAAGACAAAGAAATTGTCATTATTTGTCGAATACTTACCACCCAACGATTCTCAATTCTACTAAGGATGACTTCCTCAGGAACGTCTAACTCGAGGACGAGGTTTATATCTGCTTCTGTTGATTTCAATTTATTATCTAATTCTTTCGCTTGATCTATCGTTCTTGGGAACCCATCTAACAACCATGAAGAATTCGAATTCAACCAATTTTTACTTTGCAAATGGTTGTATATAAGATTCACCATCAATTGATCTGGTAACAATTGTCCCTTTGATATATATGAGCTCGCCACGTTCCCGATCTCTGTCTTATCCTTGATCTCTAATCTGAGTAGATCTCCAGAGGAAATAGAGGTCAATGATGGAATCTCCTTCAATAATCTTGATGTTTGTGTACCCTTGCCTGCTCCTGGAGCACCCAAGAGTAATAGTCTTAGCGGTCTCAAAAGTGTCAATGTCATTGGTAACAAGGATCTCGATTCAAAATAAGAACTTGTGCTGCCTCTTTTGATATTCCCCGAGTCTCGAGTGTTTTTGTTTTTTTTGTTTTCGGATGTTTTCCAGATTTTATATTTTTTTGATCCTTTTTGATAAATGAGGGAGACTTCGGAGGATGTGATGGAAAAACTACTACACTTAGAGGGGTTGAAGATTATAATGAATTTAAATTATACAGAACACGAATGATGAAAGATTTTTCTAATGTGTTGAGTCCAGGTCATGAGTTCCAGCAATACCTCTCAAACAATAGATTTTGTCGACAAAAAGTCATATACTCATTTATATTTTTGAAGTAAAGATGCTTGGATAATAGCTTGAAATCGTTGATCAGCACACTTTTTTCTATTTGATAGCTGACAGACAATTCATCCAAAGCGCTCAATTTGACCTGATTTAATATAAATTCCTCAATGAGAGAATTGTGAAGAGGATATTGCTCCTTGTTTTTGTAATACTTCTTCAAAAAGAAATAGTAATTACCCTCATTGAAATACTCGATCAATGATAGCACATATTTGATGGCTGGGTTCTTATCTACTTCTTTCATGTCCCAATTTCTCAAAAATCTAGACACCATGAACCATTGCTTGTTAACGAAATCCCATAATAAGTTCAAAGATAGCACCTCCATCGTTTTAGTCAACTTCTTTCCTATCAATATCGGTGTGTTCTCTGTCATGGCATAGAATTTTTCCAATAAACTATTCACCATGATTCTTTCGAATGCGACCCAATCTTTCAGTATAATCAGCACTTGCAAATGGAATTCATAAACATCTAGCAGCAAAAAATTGTTTATGTCTTGAAAATACAAATCCTGCTCTATAGAACGAAGTTGGTTGTCAATGAATTTTAAAACTTTATCACCATACTTGTTAAAAGTTTTAATTAAAAACTTAAGCGCTTCAATTAAAGTCGAATAATTTCTAATCTCCCTTGGATCAGACACATTCATGGAAAACCTGTAGTCCTTGATGATATTAATTGACGCTCCTGAAACTGGATTAATACAAAATTTGGGTTTGGTATCCTCGTCGTATTCATCATATGCGATATCATCATATCTTTTGAAATCGATTATATAATCATTTGCAAAAATGTGGAAGCTTGAAGACATCGAACGCCTTTCCGACTCAGTACATTGACAATAAAGATACGGTGCACAATTATCAAGAAGCGGTATTCCCTGATAATTCCAATTGTTTATTTCAAAGAGTCTTTCATCTTGGTATATCTCTGCAGCGAAGTATTTGATTTGTCGCATCAATTCAGAAAAATCCTCTTCACTTTCGAGCATATTTTTAGCACGATTATGATGGAAAAGGGCCCATGTCTTGATTGACTCCTTCCTTGTTAAGCTGAAATCTTGTTCTATATCATAGTCCATGCTCTTGTTTGCCCTCCTTCTGTATATCTCATTGTTTTTAAAACTATTTTTCCTTACTGTGTTTTTTTTTTTTTTTTTTATTTTATTTTTAGGGCCTTCACCCTTCTCTCCTTTGACAAAGCTCAATAAAGAGAAACAAAGGTCAAAGGAGTGAGAAGTACTAAGACTTAGGAATTGATAATGAGGAACTACACATAGAATAGCAGCTTTTAAAAAAATAAAGGCATGGCAATGATTCAACTGAGCAAAAAGGACAACTCCACCGGTTGACAACTAGCCATCCTGTTTGAAAAAAGTAAATATAGAAAAACGGATTGAGAGGAGACTTGTCTGGATATTAAACTTGAAAGTTGAATCATCTCAAATGATATCATCAGCAGCATCATTCCCAAGGAAGCCTCCCTCGCTTTGCATATTCTCTGGCAAACCGAAACTTGGGATGAACTCCAAAGCGGTGAAACCGACACCAATCAAAGTAATAATCACACCTAGTATAGTTCTGAATAAACTTTGAGACACTATTATTCCCAAAAATATATAAAAGATACCTCTACCGATAAAGGAGAACAAAAATGAGAAATATTTATACGCTGCAGGAGGTACTTTGAACTCTAAATATGTGATCAATGCTCCAGAGGCAACAATGAATATCCCTAATAGCGTTGCTTGGATTCCAAAAATGAAAAGCTGGGTTAATCCTAGTAAGGCCTATAAATGAATGGCTTGGTTAGTAATTAAATAAATGATTAAGTTAAACTATGAATTTTAATACGTACAGTTACACCACCAACGAAAATGTTGGCGATTTTGAACAGTCCTGAATAATCTTGACCTCCTTCGTCTAAACCGAAATCCATTGTTGTTTGTCTGTCAGTAATTGATAAGATCCCTTCAAACAAACTTATGAGTTGTTGTTTTGTGCCTTATTATTAAAAGGTAAGCCAATTTTAAAAAAAAAAACAATGTTAAAAAGGAAAAACAAATCTAACCCGAAATGGGAGAAAACAGGGCAAAGTCAGGGGCTGTGAGGCCATTTAGAGTGTTATGAAAACATAAATCAATGTCATTTCTGTAATAACCAAGAGACTAAATGTAATTGATGAGATAAGATAATTTATTGCTGAGGTAATAAACAAGGTAAGGTAATATAATAGAAAACTCAAAAGATAGATATAAAAAAAGAATACACAACAACTTCAACCAAATTTATATAAAGAAACAAAGGTTTTGTGGAAACAATTCCTTAAAAAAAGAGGGAAAGTGGTTGAAAAAGGGAATTCAAACAACAATGAAAAAATTATAAATATAGCATTTCAGTTATTAGAACTCGATTTATCTATTCCTCTTCTTCTTTTGTAGCAGCTTCTTCACCTTCACCAGTTGATGTCCAAAGAGTCAAATTATCCCTCAACAATTGCATGATAAGAGTAGAATCTTTGTAGCTTTCTTCTGACAAAGTATCCAATTCAGCAATAGCATCATCAAAAGCTTGTTTGGCCAAATGACATGCTTTATCAGGAGAGTTCAAAATTTCATAGTAGAAGACACTGAAATTAAGCGCTAATCCTAATCTGATTGGGTGGGTTGGAGCTAACTCTGTAACGGCAACATCTGAAGCAGATTTATAAGCTTCCAAAGACAAATCAGCAGCTTCTTTTCTCTTATCTCCAGCAGCAAATTCTGCCAAGTAACGGTGGTAATCTCCCTTCATCTTGTAATAGAAGACTTTAGATTCTCCTGTTTGAGCTGTTGGGATCAAATGTTCGGTCAAAACGGCCAAGATATCTTCACAAATTTTTTGCAATTCGGTTTCAATTTTAGAACGATAGTCTCTGATCAAAGAAACTTGACTTTCATTACCTTTAGCTTCTTCCTTTTGTTCAATTGAAGATACAATTCTCCATGAAGCTCTACGAGCACCAATGACATTCTTGTAAGCAACAGACAACAAGTTTCTTTCTTCGACAGATAATTCTTGACCTGAAGAAGCAACAGTCTTCATGTTTTCAACCATCTCTTCATAACGTTCAGCTTGTTCAGCCAATTTGGCTAAATAGACGGAATGTTCACGTGAAATTGACATCTAAGTGGGGGAAAAAAATTGTTAGTAAAAATGTACTATTGAAAAAAATTAAACCAGTAATCTTGTCTTTGAAAGCATATGGAAAGTATATTTGAATCAATCAGCTCCAGGAAGCATCGGCCAGTCAATTGAGCAATCATTTATTAAGAAAAAAAGGTCGTTTTTAAGCCTTCAAGAAGAAAAAAACAACGCACAACCAAAAAATTTGGTGACGAAATCAGAAAAAAACCAAAAAATTGTCACAATTTGAACGACAAAAGAATCACAACACGCCAAAAAAATGTACAATGGCAATATGAACTCAAGCGACAAATCGATAAAAACAGCATTGTGTAACATGGCCAATGTAGGTTGATGCCTCTTTCCTGGTATTGGTTGATACTCCGTTTTGAATCTCTTGCTCATAAACATGCTTGTAGCGAAAACATATTCGATTTTAAAATGCGTAGCCCGTGTTTTTGTTCAATTTTGAAAACAAGAGAACAAAGGCAAAATAGTGGAATTATATGTGAATGATAAAAATAAATACATTATAGATTGGTAGATGCGGTATAGCATAATTTTCAACACCTCTTCAAGTAGTGATTGATTGATTGATTGATTGGAATCTCTTCTTTATATTGTTTTAATCATTAATTACCAATTTCTCTGGAATCATCATCTCCATATTTGTGAGCAAGCCATTATTTGAAATGATTCAAGACAAGGGTGATGATAAGATTGCGGTAAAATTGACTTTCCAACGATGTGCTTCCAATTGACAAAGACTGGGATAATTGAACAAAGGTATACATACTTTTATTTTATAGTGGGTTTGTTATATGATTGTTTTGGATATCGAATAAAATAATATATAACAATTTAGATTTTGTTTATTTTTGTTACTTTTTTTTATTATTTTTTCTCTGTTTTCTCTCACTCTGAACTTCTCACCGCCAAATTTTTTTTCTGTCTTCCCTTTTGCTCAAGATGATTTTTCTTTTTTTCTCCATTTGACTCTCCCCGGTTCTTTACAACTTTTGGCTTTAATTATCGATGCAGATGTTGGTGAATCGCACCATCCACTCTTACACTCACTCCCACTTTCAAACCTAGACTTTCTCGTTAAAGCTCTCCCGAAATGTTATTTAACTTTGCACAATTTTCTAGTTTGTAGATAGATTAGACTTTATCCGATCAAAAATAAATCAATCAAACAGGAAGAAAAAATTACCCGGCAATTACCACAATACATTTACTAATGGAGACGGCTTTAGATGGTAACACATGTACAACTAACATTTCAGACTCCATTATTGTTGCATCGGGTTCTAATGGAACTGGTGGTGATGCTCATACGGTTCTTGCATTACTACAAAAATTCAAATGACTTCAAAACTTTACTACCCGCATTGTTTGGAACTCATTCAGGGATGTCATGGTTGATAGAAATTTATATAAGGAGATATTCTCTTATGATCTGTGAACGTTTCGAACACCATTAGTATCAGGTTTTTACTTTATAACTAAAATGGGCAGCGAAGTAGTGTTGATTTTTAAAATCGGTTTCTATTAAATGTGGCTATAAATTGAGAAAACTAATCTATAATCATATTCTCCACGGTTTGTTTTGAGTTGATCTTGTACTTAAAAGGCAGTACCTCTCTAACCTTGATACCAAATCTCTTATCTTGAGTCAAATTTATCAATTGTAATATACTATCTTTGAATTCACCATTTAATTCATATCCACTATGAACCCAACTTGGCTTGGAAATTTTGGCACCTCCAGTTAATCTTAAAACCTCACCATTGTTGGCATTCAAGGCGATTGTTGTCAGTTCTCTGGCAACTGGGATGAACTTGGATTTTTTCAACAAGGATTTAACTTTAACTGAAGTCAAACCTAATCTTGGTAATGGAATTTCCAAACCTGGTAAAGTTGGTTTTTCAGCATCAAAACCCAATGGACCTTGTGGATTAGCAACGTTCAATATGGCAGGTAATGGAATAAATCTGGCAATCTGAATTGGTCTTGCTACACATAATCTTCTGTTTGATAATTCGGATAATCCTAATCTGGCTTGTTTGATATCATTTAATATATGGATCAATTGCTCTTCTGAAGATTCATTAGATGTTGATGAGATTGGGAATGACTTGGAAGTATGAGCTAATTTGAAAGGATAAACTGATAAATCCTTATCAATTTTATTTATCAACAGCTTAGATGCTCTCAATTTTAATTGATATTGAACAGCATAATCTCTGACATAAATTGAAGGTCTTGAATGGAATGATGATTCATCATTATTTATACCAGTGTAATTGTCAATTGTTTGTAAAGTAACTAAACCTGGTTCGTTGATCTCTGCAAGTGGGGCCATTTTAATGTCAATGATATAAACTTCACCTGGGGTAACAATGAACTCATCAGTTGGGATAGCACTTGAGCTACTAGCTGAAGAGTTCTTGGACTTATCAGTTGTAATCAAATCAGTTGTTGAGTTTAAAGCTCTTGATTTATCCAACAAGTTAAATTCTTGATCTGATTCTGACCATGCAACACCTTTATAATCTCTTTCAGCAACGATACCTTCTGATTGACCAGCCAAAAATCTTCTCACTCTACGGACTCTTGATCCAGGGACGACAATACAGTTGTATGATTCAGCAATGGCGTCAACTAAGTTTCTTATTTGTGAACCAGTGACTGTGTTATTTGAAGTATTTAATTGTGCAGGTAATTTTTCTGGAGTTAATGAGGCACCTAATAAAGCGACAACAGCTTCTGTGGCAATATGAGAAGCACAAATGGCATCTGCTCTTGAGCCTAATAAAGGTCCAGTTGGTTTCGAATCATCTCCTTGTCCTGGTGGATAAATGACCAAAGTATGTGTAAGATTAGCGGTATAACCATCAATATGACAACCCAACGATATAGTGACAATATCACCAGCTTTGAAAAAACAGTTTGATTCATCTCCTAATTCTGGAGAAAACCCACCAACAATATCATTCAACTCAATAGTAACAGGTTGTGAAATACCTCTTTCCCTGACTGCTGATGAACCATGTTTATAGACATTTTGTAAAGAACTGGCTATATAACTATCACCCAAGATACATAATTCAGCCAGTGAGATAGGATCTCTCTTACCCAAATGATAAGAATCATTTATCAATGAGGTCAAATATAAAAGACATGTTTGTGAAACTTGTCCTGCTAATCTATATTTCTCTATAACTGGATCACTTAAGACATTTCTATCCTTTAACAAGATGTCGGCATCTTCTTGACGTACTGCGAGTTCCATTTTTTATTGTATGATAATATGATACACAAGAACAGATATTTAGCAAGAGTAATACAACGAAAGTGGTTACTCGAATAAAAACAACTAGTATAGTTTAGATAGATAGAATTTTTCACCGTATAATTTTTTTAAAAAAAATTTTTTTTAGAAAATTTTCTTGTGCATAAATGTAATTTTTTTTTTCAGAGGGAAAAGATGAGATGAGTTCCACACAACATGTACATTAGATATTATCAGAATGCAGCCTTAAAAGGAGAAGTAAAAACTTAGTAACAAAGTTAAATGATGATGAATCTCATTGCAACGAGCATTATCTGGTGCATATTTTCTTTCAGATTTCTTCTAGAAAATCAATTCTACTGAGTTCAGTAGCTTAAAGTCACAACAATTTATAAGGAATTTTTACTCACCCAAGGGGGTAGCAGTAGTGACACAATACAAATTCACTCTCGGGTGGTTTAACATATGAGCTTAGAATCCACTTTAAAACTCTTCAAAAGATAAACTGTCGATAGTGAATTTTCCAATAGTAAAAAAAATAGCATAAGATAGTATGTTTGTAAACTTAAAGAGGAGCTTGTTGCAATTAGCGAATGCAAAGCTCGTGGAGATAATCACAACAACTCTAAGGCATGCATCTCGATACCGAACAATCAAGGGGGTATTGAGCAATTATCATTCTCAAAAATTCACATACAGAAAAGTATAGTCATAGGTATTGAATGACAGCTTTCTCTTGAAAGTCTTACGGTTCATGGTCCAATAGGTTGTTTAAACTGATATTGACACCAAATAATGGGACGCATATAACTCATTTGTAACTTCTGAATCTTCTACAACTGGACAATGTTGTCAGAATGTAACAAGCCTATAGAAACAACACAGAAATCAATGGTGTATGTCTGGCATCTGAAGTCAGCTTAAATCTAGAAATCGTTCCTAGAAGGACATATAACCATAAACTGCCTTGCAAAAAAAAAATTGATAAATAGTATACGTACTCTGAGAAAATATTATTTTACCATGTATTTTAGATATGAACGCCTAAATCAACCTAGAAAGGTTTATTCAAATTCAACAGGTTATGAGCCCTAGGTTCGCTTACCTAGAAAAGCTAACTCTCACAATATGTTCAGTTAATCGAAATCATCAACTGAAAAAAACTAAAAAATAATCGACAACAGCAGGATTCGAACCTGCGCGGGCAGAGCCCAAAAGATTTCTAATCTTTCGCCTTAACCACTCGGCCACGTTGCCTCTTGATGGAAGAGAAAATATTTTGGTAACACAGCCCATGATGCCTCTATTTTATCTCCTCGGTTTTAAAATGCTTCCACAACAACCTTCACCTACTGACATGGACAATGAAATGACAGATGATAATCCATCCAGCCAAGACCAAACTTCATCACCACAACATATGGATATGGATCCAGAAAATCTGCAAAATCAGAAGGAATCTTCTGATACAGCACATCTGAATCCATCATCCTCCCAATAAATCCAATCTTATGAATATATTTGCT